>OMKY01122417.1:0-14092 GCA_900302395.1 Bregmaceros cantori | reverse complement strand
GTGTTCAGGCACCCACGCACGTACGTAGACACACATTCTCTATCTCTCTTCGTCTCACTGCAGGCCTAGTACATGGGTAATTAGTAGTTACATACTATCACACTGTCACATATGTATTTTTTGTATTCATTTATTTCTGTAATTAATTTCCAATATATTGTATATTCTGTTACTGTGTTGCAGACAGTTCTACCTATGCTGGCAAATGGAAGAACGCTACAAACGACTGAGAGCGGTGTTATGTCTCTTATCGGAGCACCGCCACGGTCAGCTAAGCAGAACCTATTCCAGGGTCACCTCCCGATAACAGCTATGACATAATGTATATTCCCCCTTGGACAATTCTGCCTTTTCAAAGCGCTAAGACTGTAATTACAGTGATCTATAACACTACTGGATTGCAGTAATAACCAGAATAGATATGCAATACTTAGCAAACGTATAAAACCACAGTGAATCGAATAAATAACGGTTGCCCTTCGTCGTTCACATTGGCACATTTCAGAATCATAATCATAGATGGTATATAAAAATAGACACCGCGTTTGTTTTGATGTCCATGCCTACTTCTGGGTTGGTATGGGGGGAGCCTCGTCTCCGGAAATCGCGCCCTATGGTAGTTTCCAATACAAATATTCCAATCTTAGCAGCCTGTATTAACCTACCACCGGAAGAAGTCGTGTGTAGTGTGTCTCTCTCTCTCTCACATAGCGTGTAGCTCTCTCTACCTCTCCTTGTTTCCGGATATACGGGTACTTTCAGCACGGTCGGAGGCTGAACGATTACGTCACTTGTGTTCGAGTCTGCTTTCAAATGAACCGCATTGGTTGCGGAGGAGCTCATTATACGTGGTAGGAGCGGCCTCGAATGTCAACAGCTGCTCCCAGTTCATATGTTGACCAGCGCAGCTGCACGCACCAGCACGTTCCATTAAGCTACAAGTTGGAGCCTCTGAGATAATGCGGCAACCCCATTGGTCCTAGAGTGGTCACGTGGTTCTACACACAGCGCTCTGAGGAATCTCGGGCGCACCAACTCGAAGGCAACATTCAAATACTCATTTGACAAATATTTTACGTAACTTCAATGGAACCCGAATGGATATGTAGCGAACAGACCCGCATCCCATCTGGAAATGCAGTCGATGGTCAGATCTTCTTGTCCATCCAAGCAAGTCCTTGTCTTTTTGTTTCGTCGGATTGTGCTAACTTGGCGCTCCATTTGGGGAAACGAACAAAATGTAACTCTTGTGCGATGATGCTCCACAGCCTTTAACATAACAGCGATTCTGCTGGCGATTGTTGGTTTTCGGCAGCCCTGCATGCAGGAATGTAAACAATACCATGTGTATTCATGCAACTCCGCCCGACAGGAGGAGGCACCAGATCTCACTCGCAGAATTTTTGGCAGGTGTGACGTCACAATCTTGTTCCCCATTGATCACAAATGGAAACGTATTGTAATGATGAGGCGCGCCCACATGTAGCATCCCGGAGCATGTGGGCAAAATATGTCTGGAATTGAGTCAACAAGAGGGTTTTTCAGCGCTTTGCCAAGCTTCATATAGATCGCATTTATACAGGCGTGACGTAACAACCAAGTCAATAAGGGTGTTTTACCCACAATGCCCCGCGGCTGGCACCATTCACTACACGGACCCCTCACACAAGGCTTCCGGCCTCGGAAGCCATGCAGCATCACTCCACAGGTCCCCCATCTCCTCGACCGAACGGTACGTGAGTCCGTTTCTGACAGGAATGTAATGATGGGGCGCCACCAGGTGGAGGAGCATACAGGAGCATGTGGGGGGGGAAACTTCTGCAATTGAGTCAGCAAGACACTGAGCTCAGCCCATTGCCAAGCTTCATCCAGATCGCATTTATACAGGCGTAACGGTAAAAACCAAGTCACGGTGTTTTACCCACAATGCCTACTCTAAAGGTGTTTTACCCACAATTCGCCGCGGCAGGCACCATTCTCTACAGTATGTTCATTTATACAATTCAGTGGATTAGTAAATAAGTAACGAACAACAATTACATCCAATTATCTGTATTTCCAATTTGGGTATTTATTTATTTGAGGAAGGGTGTATAATGAGGACCCCAACTCCTCAGGAACCTCCTTCTCAAAATAAAGTTACATCAAATAAATCTATTTATGGTAGCGGTAGATATTCTCTCTCTCTCTCCCTCTCTCGACTAACGCGCAACAGCAAACCCCCCGCTTCTAAAAAGCGCACACACGCGCGACTCATGCACGCGATAGTGTTGTCAACTACCCCCTCTAGTGCCGAGCGCAGACGAGCAGCATCCACGGTGGTAACCACTCTCCTCTGCTCACTACCTCTCATCCTCCCGCCGTGCAACCTGCGATGCTGCTGCTGCTGCAATCAGCGAGGAAGCCGTGACTCGACCGATCCAAGAGAGCCCTGCTCATCCCCCAACCCCTCCCCACCCGACCGTTCCCCTAATTATCTACACTTTTTTGTCAGTTGACAAACTTGACTTTGTCCTTCGTCCTCTCCGGGTACTTTGTCTAAATCCGCTTTAGTGGATCATGTTTTAATGTCGCAGGATACTCGGACATTACGCATGCGAGTCTGTTCGCCGTGCTTTGTGTTTGGGGTCGCCAATGCCCCGGGATATCCGCTCTGTGCCACTGCGCGGCACCTGGTGAGGCATCGAGGGAAGCGGATTCACCGCCGCCAGCATCTCCGACCGGACCGATGATGCGCTCGTCCCTCGTGGATGTGGCCGTGCCAGGCGCCATGCGTCTCGGAAGTCTACGCGTTATCGTCGTGCTGTTATTCTGGATTTTCACCATGTTCACGGGCTCGACGGTCGGCAACCAAGGTAACGACGTTTGGCACTTTAGACCTGCGCTCATTTAGGCATTTTCTGGGTCACATTTCTTTGTCTTCTTGTATGCGTAGTTACGCATACTTATTGATGGGAGCGATCGGGATGTGCGCAAGCAAACGTGCCTACTATAAAGAACACGTTGAAATAAACACGAACAATTTTCTGTAGATCCAGTAGTACATTGGCGTTCTTACTGATTAACTGATTAACTTTTTCAGTGTCAAGAAATTCCAAAAGTCCCTGGAAAAAATCTCTATTGCCAAAGACGTCAGATGACATTTTTAAACTATGGGATGTGTACACACTGTAACACATCACACCATGGAGCTTGATGCATTTGTACTGTGAAAGTGCAAATGTCACATCTCGAATATGTTTGGCACCGAAATTACCAAGTCAATTCTGTTCTTATCGACGCAACGTGATTAACTTTTCATCAAGCTTTCCATAAAAGGTTCCAATTGTTTGAAGTATCCATTTTCAAGTGAATAAACGACAAGCCTATCCATTCGTCACAGCAACTGTAAATACGACATCATTAACAATTCATGTAAACAATTATCGACGGCTGCGCTAGATTAATATTGATTGTCGTGAGCATGTGCTTTAAATATGCAGTAAAACATATATGCTGAAGTAGATAGTCAAGTTGCATTCTTGTTCATAGTTTAGTATATATTGTTAAATAGCATGCGCGTGCATTGTGTTGCTGTGTGAACCCACGCGTTTTCCAGCCATCTGTCGGTGGAAAAATGTACTGCAGAATACGATGGCTGTCGGAATCTGATGGATGAAGTGCACAATGAATCCAAGTTATCAACCATGTGAATAGACAAATGGTAAAAAATAAAATAAAACATTCAAGCACTATTTGGTTTGGTTAAACATGGACGCCTTCGAAAGCCTACCCTGTATGTTGGTGTGAGTTTGTGTCTGTGTGTGGGCTGGCGTGCCTTCTCTCACCTCTCTTGGTTGCACAATTTCCTATATATAGAGATAGGAGAAGAATGATAGGTATGTGCCAAGAGTTTTGTTTGGCCAATTTGGGAGCACTTTAAATGACTCTGTTTTTGATGATCACCATTATTGTTTTGAGTGATGTCAGTCTGATTGGAAAAATGAAAAGTTGTCTGACTATATACTGTATATGTAAGAGCCCATTGTTTAGTCTGTACAATACGGTAGACGAAAATATCTGATGTATATTGGCTGATAAAATAAACTACTTACACAGTTGCTGACATATTTCAAGGTACTGAACATCAAAGTGAATTTAGTTTTTTTTGTCAATTTAGTGCTATTGTCTTGTAAAATATCACTGTTTATGCTGCCAACTGTTAAGTTACCAATTTTGGAAAAAAAGTGCAGGCAGAAAAAAAATTGAATTGACTTTGTGACTGAGCCTTCTCAGTCCAATTCCACCTAACCACTAACTCTCAATAACACCATTTGAGAGGGTCATAGACCATGCAAAGCCACCAGGGGGTGCTATGATGGCTTGAGCAGTCCTAGTACCTACGCCATTGCCATTTTCTGATAGTAAAGGAGTATGTGCAATGCAGAGTAACAAAAAAAATAAACCACCATAGACCACTAAAATATAAACAGTGAGAAAGGTGACAATATAATCAATTTAGCACGTTGTTTGAGTTTTTTAAACACACACACACACACACACACAATCCCGTTTACATTATACCCTGTAGTCTTAAAATATATATATTTTTGAAAAGTTCAAACAGCAGTGCACATTTTTTAGTCTTATAATCTCTTAGTTTTTATAATGTTATTTTTGGGTGTAAGCGCCGTTTTTCATCCTTTTTATTGAAAGAGACAGTGACAGGATTAAATCGTAAACCGGGATGAGATGAAGAGTCGGGGGGAGACATTGCAGAAAAGCCGGACAGAGGATTTGAACCTGCCGCACTGCTCGACCTATGGTCTGGGGGACGCACTCTCTACCCGCTCGGCCACCGCCTATACAAATATATCTATCTCTATCTATCTATACATATATATATCTGTGGTGAACATTTAATGAGGATCCATCCTTAACTTTTTAAGTCATTTTGTTTGCAAACAAAATAACAAACATACACAACCAAAAACCCAAATTCCTTGGCAGAGTTAATTAATTAAATAAGTTAAGTGGTGATATTATGATTCCCTGTAGCCAATGCTTGCTGCAATCTCCCAAAAATGTCACATCTTGGCACCTGCTTGGCTGTCACACGCTCAACATGCTGCCATGTCCAGCAATCCAAAACAATCCTTGGCTCTCTTGTCGCTCCCTTGCTGTGCTCTGGCTGTGTGCCTGCCAAAGTCGGGTTTGTTGTAGTGGTTTGTTATGGCGTTCTCAATGACTCACCTTGTGTGATTGATTGGCTTTTAGGCATTAACGCTGGCACGGCACAGTTGCCGGGGCACCGTGCATCCACTTTCAATCTTGCCACCTAATGTTCACGCTCCACGGGAATCTGGCATCTCATGCATCTCACACATTTACCATCAATTTGTTGCCCGCCGACTCAATCTGGCGACGTGACTAATGCACAGAAAATGCAAAGGCTCAGCGTGTTCGGGGGAGAGGCCGCTTATCATTTCACAATGCGACGCTGTTATGTTTCAAATGTACCGCCCCGTGCCAATGGGATTACTCCTTGTATTCATTCATTTTCTTAATTCCGCCTGTCAGGTTCGATTTCTGTGCCACTAAATTATTTATCCGATACATTTAATCAGCAGATGGAATTCAAATTGACAATCCAGCGCAGCATTATGTGCTTTAATTTCAGGGATCTGCAGATGGCGTCACCTTTCCCTTTAGCGTCTAAAGGCTTATCTTGCTTATCTATGTGCTTCAGAGTTGACAGCACTAAGCACATCATGAACATTCCCAGAGTGGGAGCCAAACGTACCATGAAAAATCCTACTAAAAGAACAAATATATTTTGGAAGACAATAAACAAATTTCAACAATGACTAACCAGACTAACTTATTTTAGTACCTTTAGATTGCCAAACTTTTGAAATGGTCATCATAGATTTTTATTCTGATGAATATCAATAACATAACACTTGCATTTCTTCCACCATACCATAGTGGAGCTTCTCACCGTAGTGTCACCCTTAATGCCAAATGGGGCTTTAAGGGTTGTGTGTGTGATCCCTTGTGTTAACACAATAACTTTTGAACAGATGGATTTATCCCAGATTCGGTGTGTTAATGCTCTAGGGAAGTTCATGAGCTGATTAAGAATTTTGGAGGCTCTTTTGTGATGGCCACATTTTTGTTTGGTCCATAACTTCTGACTGTGTGGATGGATTTGCCCCCAAGTTAAACTTTGTTTAAACCTTTAGCAGTCGGGATGACTGCATAGGCCTAGTTTTCATGTCAAGTAATTGTGAGTAAAATGCGATAATCGCTTCGTCTGAGTGTCTCAGGTCATTTACCTGAAACGTTGTCAGGCAAATGACCTTCTTGGAAGTGGAAAACATGCCGTGGGATGTGCTAGGCAGAGTGATCCTCTTCCCCTAGAAAAGCAATGTTAACTGCATGCCCGCAGGCCTAGGGCACAGAAATGATCATTTTTCTTTAACCTGAGCTACAGACTTCTCTTTGTCCACGCGGGCCGCACTGGTAGCTGCTAGAGATGTCATTGTTTAAGTCTTTGTTTCCCAATGACGCAGTGCCGCGTCATACTAACGCTGTTTTAACCACTCATTTTCATTGATTTTTAAAAAAATATTTAACCAGACATTTTACAGCATTTATTTCTTTTATAAGCAAGTTCAGAAGTCCGTTCTTAGAGGAAAAAATGGTCCCTCGCCGATCGTAACTTCCTGGGGCTGGAGCTGTGACGTCAACATCTCCCATTGACCGGCTGCCTGAGGAACAATGGCCGATTTTGAGGCTCCCTGGTCAGCTATGAAAACTTTGTTTTCACAGCTAGCAAACATACCGACAAACACGGCAAGCGCCGTCGTACAGCGCGAGCGCATTCCCGTCGCTGGGACAAAGCCAGCTCGATCGACCCGCTATGGAAGTTGCACCACGGAGCTTTCGCACGTGAAGTAGTGACGTAAGTTTTACACTTTGATTTTTTAAAAATTGAAAATAAAATATTTTCTTGACAAATGACATGCTGTTCTTTTCAGCACAAAACAGGCTATCAGAAAATATATATTTTGGAACGATTGGGTCATTCGTACGTTCAACACACGAGGTAATGAAAAAAACAAAGCCGTTTCTCGGAAATTACTGGATCAAATTCTCCCAAAATTTTTCATTTCATAGCACACACAACCATATACATACTGATGTTTTAAATATAATTTTAGAAGAATGTTTAATTACAAAAATAAAATAAAAAATAATGTGAAAATTCTAAAAAAAACGTTAATAATGATTAAAAACTAAGATTCTATATATATATGTTTTTTTTTAAATCTTGCCCACTTAAATGTAGACCGAACTAGGATGATTTTCATATAAAAAGTTCAAACCATGAAAATCTACAGCGGATTTCATAAAATTCACATTGGTCTTTTTTTTCGTGTTTTTTTTAATGTCTCATGTTTAATTCTAAAAATTCAGTACAACGGACTAGAGTTTTTCTGCAAGGTTTTTGGGTGATGGCTATGCTAGCTTGAAAAAAAAAAAAAAAGGAGCCTATAGGCTAAAGACGGCAAAGTAATTGCCATAAATATTTGGGCTTGTTTTTTTCAGAACCACCTCACAAAAAGTCCCCACAAAAGGTTTTAAAAGCAAATGGAGGAGAAAATGGAAAATAAGGTGACCATGCAGATCCATTTTATAAAACCACCTGTAGAGTTTAAAATTGTTAACTTTTTATATGAAAAATAATTTAGTTCAGCGTACATTTAGGTGGGTATAATAAGAAAATAAATAAAGATAAATATATATATAATCTTAGTTTTAAATTTTTTTTTTTACGTTTAAATAGCTAAACATTTTTCTGAAATTCTATATAAAAAAGCAAGGTATGTAAAGGGATGTGTGGGCTCTGAAATGTGTAAATTTGATGAGGTTTGATTGAGGAATTATCGTTCTAAAAGTGTTTTTAGCTTTTATTTTCAATCCCGATTCCATTGTGTGTTTGTCTGAGATGTTCCTCCATATATGTATTTGTATCGCACTGGATCTTATGAAGACAATGATGTGCTCATTGGCAACAAAATCTCATTTTATGAATTTATGAAAATGTATCTCTAAAAGTTCTCATCTCAGCCGAGTTGAAGAGGCCAATCGACTCAATGGTGTCCCAGCTGCGGGGAAGCACGTGCGATCCGCAGCAAAGGCGGCCTATGCTTGGTAATGACATCATCAGAGCAGCTCTGATGACATCAGCACCAAGCTTGAAGTGTGATTGGCACAGGAAAATGTCCCCTACTCCCATTGGATGAAAAATATTGTGGTGAAATATTTATTTAAAATTGTGTTAAAAACTATTGTGCGCACATGGCCTATTTTACACACATGGTGAGATAGATATTTTTGAAGTGCCTCGTCGCGCAACATGGCGTTCTGTTGTTTCTGTTAAATTCAACTTTTTAAATTTCAATAGACCTGCCTGTCCATACATTGTCCAGAGTCACAAATGTGGCAGAAATGTTGCATCAGAAGTTGTGCATAATAGTGCAGAGTTGTTTTAAACAGAGGACTAATTAAATTCAAGGTTGTAACTCATGTATCTGGAACCACAGGATGTCAATGCGTTGGATAGATAAATGGATAGATAGAGAATTTGCTGTGTTAAAAACTTCTTTCTACCCATCTTTCAATGCCTTCTGTGTGAGAGGAAGAAAGAGATCATACATAAAATAGCTTCTCTGTACAAACCGAGGATAAATGACCATAGCAAAACTGTACAAAATGTGGAAGAAAAGAAAAAATAAATGAAAGTGTGTCACACAAACCATCGTAAAATGCATGTTAATGTTCAACTGCATGAACTGAAGGCATGTACCGATATAACAAAATTGCGGAACATATAGGGAGAAAACGAGAAGAAGAAAAAAAAACGTACCCTGTGTATGAGGGACGAATCAAAAATCTAGTTAAGAACAGAATCGATCAGAAAGTCCGTTATCCAGAAGTTAGGGTGACCGGAGCCTGTGAACGTTGTGGCGAGCGGTGGGAGGCTGAACTACCCGGGGTGCTCACCGAGGCCTCCGGCTGCGCGTCCAGGAGTCCAGGAATGCTCGCGCTTCAGCGGGAGAAGGGACAAATTTGGGGCGTGTGTTTGGACCGAGTGGGAAGAACCTCGGTCGCGTCGCAGAGAGCAGGGCAAGTCGGAAACCCCGTCCCCATAGTGTCATCATCCCCGGGGCGAAGTCAGACTACATCATTGTTTTGTCTTGTATATGCACTACTCTACATATTGGTTGAGTGCTTGTGTGTTGAGTGTTTGCATTCCCACTTTGGACATTTGACCATATTCCTAAGAATTAACTATGCCATTTACTCAACCAGTGAAGTTATTTCCTACAGAAAACATTAATTTAAAAGTTATTGGATTTCTGAAGACGATGGATTACGTGCTTTTGTTACAAGACAGGTGTAAATGTTGGCCAGTTGCCATGATTTCATACAAATCAAAGATGAAAAACATGTCATTCAAGATATTTCAATGACAATGCTGTAGTGAAGTGTTGTCAACATTGTTCTCACAGCCAGTGTCAGTCCTTACCAGTGGAATACAGTCACACATGAGCTGGTGGCGGACGGGTACAGATGTGTGTCTGACAGCTGTGGGTTTATGCAAATCACATTCTGTCCATCTTCATCGGTAGACTGGCAGACTGTTCAACAAAAAAAAAACACTTGTGCAAATAAATCAGAAATGATTTATTGTCTGTCTTCCTCTGCTCCAGTGTAAGGGTAACAAGTACGCTACACTACCTGAAAGCTTAAAACAATGGAAGGGGAGACAAGACAATGACTACGGTGACCTATTTTACAATTTTGGAACAATACCAAATTATGCGCCAGTTGTGCTGCAGTCCCAAATCACGGGCTGTTATTTTTTTTTTTTTCTTGACGAGTGCTACCATAATTGCTGTGTCATTTACGTTCATGAGCATTAGTTAATGTCATTGCTCTCAGTGCTTCTACCAATGGGCTGTGTGAAGGTTTATGCAAATTTCTCTGATGTCATAGCATATGAGAAGGTAATGGCTGTCTTAACAAATCATTCTACCCATAATTTTCCTTGAAAAGTTAAGTATTGCATTTGGAATATGAATGCAGTGATCCAAATGGGGCATTGTTGAAGTATTAAAACTTTGGAATGTTCCCATTTTATGGATATTTTGCAGACTTTTAGGCTTGTGCTAAAATCACATAAAACATGTTGTTAAAAGAATATGCAAATAAGAATGAATGTGTAATGCGTATGCACTCTTTAACATTGCAGTTAAATGTCTTTGGATGAAAAGCTTGATTTATTGTATTCTGTGAGTAAATTAACAATGATATGATATGAGCTTTGTCTTTCGACCAAGCAGCAGTTGTATGCAGCAGAAAGCATGTATTATACTATATTATTGACACAGTACATTTAATTGTGAAATGGTGCCTTGTAACTCTGCAAATTAACAGCAACACTAGTAAATATTCAACTCCCTCCGATGTTGTAATAACTCTGAAAGAGTCAATTAACTTTGACATTGCATATTTAACACTGTGAAATTTACTGTGTAGAGGGAACCATAGGTTGAGCAACACCGCGGGCTCTAATCCCCTTTCTGGCTTTTTTGTAATGTCTCCGTCCGACTCTTCTTCCCAGTTTCTGATTAAATCCTGACATCTCTCTCAATAAAGAATGAAAAACAGCGGTTGCGCCCAAAAAAATTATGATCCGCAAGTAGCGTGCTTTGAAAGAGTTCTGTAACTCCTGCCGGAGGAAAGGGTGATCAAGTGGTAAGCAGGGTGGGAGGGATTGGCAGCAATGGTACCTTCCCCCCTGTCGAGGAACAGGCCTTGGATAGGGGTGGCATCTGGGAGCTATATTTTAGGGATGTTTTCAGAAAAAAAGTGGTTCGTAAATAGTTATCAGCTATTTAATTAATAATAGTGTCTATACATAATGCTCTATTACAAACAACCTTGTTTGTTTGTTTTTGGTTTAAAAACAAAACTGAGCAAAATTGAAACATTCCAAAACCACATCATGCAACGGATGACATAAACTCACACATCACATAGTATTGATGTGAGCTGACTGACTGACACTCAAACCAATAATGGTGTTACTTAAAAGCAGTCTCTAAAACTCTAAGGTCAGATAAATTGGCATCAAAAATCGGCCTAACAAAACTCTGTCTTGAAGGATTAGTAGTAGCCAAAAGAAGCAGAAGCAAACAACCCCAAAGATGGTGTGGATGTTTTCGAATGGCCCGGACTTGACCTACCGACCCTAAACAGAGCGGACCTGGATCAGCACCTCTGGAGAAGGATGTTGGTGCACATTCTGCTGCAAGCGGAGATAGTGTAAAAATGAAACCATGAGAAATGTTCCCACACAAAGACTTGTCAATTTCTTGACATGGACAATTTCAGCTCCCAGCCCATTATAAGGATTGATTTAATTTGAACAATTTAGCCACTAGAAACAATAAAATAGCAGCGACACCCTAATCTTCCCCAGTACGATGAGTCCTGCCTTCAATTCCTGAAGGTGCTCATCCTTTATGCAGAGTGATGTCTGTCGAGTTGGCCCCAGAGTGTATTATCATTTGCTAATATTCTGGGCCTTGGGATTTGTCTCGTTTTAATCTCTATGCTAATGCCAAGTGAGACTCTCAGTTTCTCCCCACCTCTCTTCTATCTTCTCAGAGTTTTAGTTTAACGATGACTGAAGGCTTGACACATTCATTACCACTGAAACAGACGGCATATAAAACTGTCTGTGGCTGTGGGATGGACGAGAGGCCACAAGAGAATAGATCTTACTGAGATGGGACTTATTTTGTGGTGATTTGAGTTTCTTTTATTAACTATGAATTGCTCTTTCTTAAGTACTGCCATGGGATTGTGGGAGGATGGAGGCAGACATTTTGGTAACAGAGGTGTGATCGACCATTTTTAAAGATCTTTGCTATTTGATGTCAGTACAAACGTTGCCATTTAAACAAAGATTGACTCTTTGAAAAAGAACTGCAGCATCGATTGAGACATTTCCAAAGATTGATAATTTCCTTATCCATGCCCTCATACACACATACACAGACCACTTGTGTTTCCACGTGAACCCATTTTCGTATATTGGGAAGTAGGGCTGCAACTAACGATTATTTTGATAATCGATTAATCAGCCATTTTTACTGGCGATTAATCGATTAATCGGCAAACCGGCAAACCATGAAACGATTAATCGCTGCCGACTAATCGATTATCAAATTAGTTGGCGATTATTTCAATAATCGATTATCATCGATTCATCGGTTGCAGCTCTATTGGGAACTTGTGGTTGTGCTGCCTGTTGCCTAGTGGACCTTCTGTTCCGATTGCTTTCCTGTGTGCTAATGAGTTGTCAGAATCAGAGTACTTAATTGATCTGAAATGGGAAAACATGTTAATTCTGCAGTCCCAGCTCAGTGAGTAGGATCGGTAGTAATACAACAGACTAGTAAATAGGTAATGAGCAGCACACTATCAAACGGAAGATTGGAAGCATTCAATTTCCAGAGTATACACACACAGTATGCAGTGTATATCACATTGGCTAAAAATACTCTAAATGTCGACTTTTTTTTTTTTTTTCAATTAAATTCATTGAAATTTTGCATCAGATTTTGAAGGAAGATTGACAGGCCAAGTGTAAATGCAGTCATACCCACAAACATACCTTCTTAAAATACTAAAAATATGCATCATTTTTATTTAGGCACAGATATATATATGTACACATGCCACAATTCAACATTTACATGGACATTGTGCAATACTGCTGCAACAAAGTTCCACCAATGTCCTGATAATTCAGTGAACTCTTCAAATACATTTTAACACATAACACATTTTCTTTTGTCAATCTTTACAGTTGTTCTGCTGGATACGACCTCTGTGATTGGCGAGCTGGGATGGAAAACCTATCCAATCAATGGGGTAAGTGAGCGTGAGAGGCAGAGAGAGAACGACAAGGAGAGAGAGTGGACAATTACAACGTTAATACAATGGCCTCGATATAAAAAAAATCAAGCAATGCTTTACTCCTGGCTAATTTAACTATAATCAAGATTGGCCCACGGAACAATCCATTAACATGTAGAGATGCTGTGGATCACGATCCAGATTCTGTGTTTGTTTGTTTTTTTTTCCATTTTTTTTATTCTTCGCAAAATGACTTAAAAAGTATTGAACAGATTTTCATGATTTATTTTTTTAACCAGACGAACAATTTAGAGCTGATGCCATGGCCTTGTAGAATGTTTGGACTGTCTGAGTGCTTCTAGTTTAAAATGTAATGGACTTTAGTTATTATTTTTTGTAATCTGATTACCCTAATCTGATCTTCATATGTCAGGATCTACCACCCTACCCTAGCCTGGCAAGCCAGACTCAATGCATCGTCCACGAATTGCACATCGCTAGACGCTGAATTGGGTCTGGGAAACCTCGAATACCCATCGCCAACATGAATGTGAACCAATCAGCGCGGACGTGGGCGGAGTTGGTATGGGCGACGCAAGACGGGGGCGGAGTTGGTGTGTGTGTGTCAGTGTGTGTGTCTCAGTAGTAATTTTGTAAGATTGCGTTGTTGCAAAATGCATTTCATTGCGAACACCGTCTGGGGCTGTCTTAACCGCTACACCACGCAGCCATGTCCAGCGGGTGCTTTTTCGACAAATAAATTAAAACAAAATGCATTTGTGTGTGCGTGTGTGTCGGTGTGTGTCTCAGTAGGAATTTTGTAAGATCGCGTTGTTGCAAAATGCATTTCATTGTGAACACCGTATGGGGCTGACTTAACCGCTACACCACGTGTGTGTGTGTGTGTGTCCCTATACCCCCGCGTCTTTTTCTCGGCGACACCCACCCGGCGGGGGGGTGGCGGGGGGTTTTGGGCGTCCTGGACCCTTCCGTGGATACGGGGACATAGTGCCGTGTCCCCTTGTAAGCGAGTTCTCCGTGGAGTCACGACTATAGAGACCAGCTGACAGTAACACGCTGCAGGGAATCCCGACGATTCACACGTCACTGT
>OMKY01122402.1:2983-13954 GCA_900302395.1 Bregmaceros cantori | reverse complement strand
GCAGCAACTGGTTGGTGCCCACCGTAAAGACTAAAAACGTCGGGTCGTCACTGTCCAACGCCATGTTTGTTTTTGAACAAGGGGGGTGGGGGTGAAAGTTCACTGAGGGAGTGCGCCCCGCGCCGGCTGCGGGTAAAAGAAAATGGGGCCTGGCAGCGCAGACGACTCGGTCAGACACGTGAAAGTTTAATCGGAAGTGTGACGGATTATCTATCGGCTGTCATAACACCCGACGATCTGATTTGTTGATTCGCTCGCTTGTCAGGTCTGGCTTGCCACGCTAAGCGCACCTGTCTGTTGGTGACGTTTACAGTCAGCAACGTGCGTTTTCCCGTCCATTTTCCAGAGCGGATTACTGTTTCTATATACATCGAGTCTTATTTACAGCAAGCTTCAGCACTACAGCAAACAGAGAATGTGTAGGTGTGTATTCACAAGCGCAGTGGAAGCTTGCTGCTATTTGCTGGTTGCACAACAAATGTAAGTTGCCCACCTAATGTCTGACCTCAACATGCTGGCAGTGAGCAGGCTAAGGCCCGACGTGCAGAATATGCATAGGTGCCCAGATCAAGAGGCAGTATCATGTGACGTGCAGAGATGGCAAATCCAGCTCCAGAAAGTAAAAATCCGGCCGCATTTTGGCTTCTACCCAGCGTAGAAGGTAAACAAACAGGTGTCACTGATTAGCAGAGCACCCCAACTGAAGAGGTTCTCTAATTAGGAGCAGCTGCTATTTGCAGTGAACAGGTAGTTAAAACATGGCAGAATTTTTACTTTCTGGAACTGGATTTGCCATCTCTGGTGACGTGATATGCCTTTGGTGTATTGTATTAGCCTTTTGATACCTCAACACGTTTTTGCCATCTCTAAATGCAACATTTTGCTTTTCTCAACTAACACATTGTATTTTCTTTTATTCATAGCTGGCCATGGAGCCCAGCGATCAGCCAGCCGTGTCCCAAGCGTCCCAGCCTGCTACTTCCATCTAGTGGGACTGCTCTGCTGCTTCTAAGAGGACTGGCTCGGCCAGTGACGGGGCGCAGTAAGCCAGCCCACTTCTGACACCAACTGCAGGTACGACCAGCTCTGTGTAATGAGACTGAACTGTTTTCAATTATTGATGATTGTTCTGACAAGTTCAGTGGGCCATTCCGGCAAAATCGTGTAGATTAGTACTTTTGCCATCTGTTACTGTGTTTTTTTTTTATCACATTATTAATATATCTATTCAGTGGGAGCACACGTCCACCAAGTTATTAAAAAGGGATGGTGTGCTATTCCACGCCCAAATGTTCTTGTGCATATCTGTGCCCCACACAAATTAACTATTCGCGGAGATGGCAAAAGTACCCAAATGTCTTACTTAAGTAAGAGTAAAATACATCTGTGAAAAAACAACTCGAGTACGACTACAAAGTACTGATCCAAATATCTACTCGAGTAGAGTTAAAAGTACAGGTTCAGAAATGTACTGAAAAAGTGTTTTTGAAAGTAAAAAGTACAAAGTACTAAAAATAAAATTGTATGTAAGATGCATTTTTTTCAATGTTTGTCAATGTTTTAGTTTTAATAAATGACTAACAACCTAGCCTAATTTAGCTTCTATCTCGGGACTAAATGAAAACCACTTATTAACTTAATAACTGCGACTGTACTCGGTGCATCAGCGCCCCCTAATTACTCATATTATGCATGTTATCCTACCCTGTCAATGTGCAAAAAAGAAAAAGTAACGAATCTGTTTTGGTAAAAGTAAGGAGCAGAAGTACAGATATTTTTGTTAAAAATTTACTCGGTACAAGTAAAAAGTACTCACAGAAAAAAGTACTTCTAAAAGTACCGATACTTAAAAATTTTACTCAAGTACGGTACTTAAGTATTTGTACTTGCCTTCTCTGACTATTCGTGCAAGACATTCAATTTAATCGTCGGCCTCAGACTTACTACTGAATGCAGTCATCCCATTGGCCCGGAAGAAGATGTGACCGGATCTGTGAGGATCTACAAGCTGAAATTATTGCTCAATTTGATTAATGATTTCTTGACTATAATAATACTCAATCTCAAATGTATCACCTTTTATTATTTGTTCGAAAACCCTTTTGGGTGTACTCCCACACATACTGCTTCTGCTGCTGCTACAACTGTTTCATAAAACATGAGCCCCATGTCTCCGCTGTCCCAAATGTGTCAATGCCCATGTCCTAGATTTTGTATTGTTTCTCCCTTCACTCTCAATTGCAAGAAATACATATTGATGTTATGCAACAAAACAAGTAAACACATTTAATTCTCGGTAGAAGTAACAATTGGTAATTCATACAGTGTGTTTCTTATTAGTACATTTATGTTTTCCATATTTGCTCTTTATCTTGGCCAAAATGTTTTTGCTATTATTTGATTGAATTCATGGTAAAATATGTAAGTATTATAATTATATAAGAATAAGCTTGCAGCGATTTTGAACTTTTTCATACCTTCCATTGAAGATATCCCAGTAACGGTTAATACCGTCAAAGATACAATTTACCTAACTTAATTTTCCTATATACTGTGTTCTAGTCATTAGGGCTGCAACTATCGCTTTGATTGATCAATCTGTTATTTTTTCCTTCAAAATCGGAACAATTATTAGCCTGAAATGGTAATATTGCCGGGCTTGCCCACCCTTACATAATTTTGTTGCTGTGGCTTAGATCACAGCACACGCAACGCTGTGAGATTGCTTCCGCTCACGGTCACATACTGCATGTCTGTGCTCTCTCATCCCCTTTACACACTAACTCTGTCAATGAAATGAGAAAATGGCGCTTGCACTGGGAAAAAAAGTCACTATCTGTACTAGTGTAGAATGAGCAGTACTATTTCTATTTTAGCATAGCTAGCTCATAACATATGGGTTCTATGGAACCTAAGCCTGTTCATAAGAAAATGGGCGGGGTCATGACTCTGTGACAACTGAAGAACAATACGTCTGAGCAGAGAAAAGAAATGGGAAATGCCATTTAATCGGTTAATCATAGATTAATGGATAGGAGAGCAGGTTGTTTAGTCACAGAACTCGTTTAGTCACAGTAGGACTAGAGGGTAGGGTTCTATCCTAGACATCTACACTGTCTCTACTTTCCTCCACTTCCTAAATGACCCAGCTGGGTGTCCCAGCACCCCGCCCCGCCCTCTCCCTTTCCCCAGAAAGATGTCCTTGGGCCTGGCAGCCGACATCCAGTCGGAGGGGCAGAGAGGGTCACTGGGCGAGGCATGTGGCCGAAGCCAGGTCTCCCCCACAGCTCTAACCCAAGACTCTCTGGATGCCGACGATGGGCCCCTTCTGGACGGACAGGTACTGTAGCTACCTTTGAGAATGAAGAGGATAACATTTTTGTGTTCGTTTTTTCTTTTTTGTGAGATACAGCTGTACGAAGAAAAGATGAAAAACTGAACTGTTGCCTGAAATCTGTTTGTCCCACAGAAACGAGTGCCAAATCACACCAGAAAAAGACCAAAGGTAATTTGTATGTTTCTTCAGTTTTGAGTCATGCATGTGATCGGAGAAACCATTTTTTTAATCCCCAATCAATCAATTTCCATTTATATAGCACAGATTTATAGGAGACTGAGCTCCCAACATAGTTCTTCACAGTTCTTCTTTTTTTGAAGTGTGTCTACAGTACCTCTGTGCTACAAGAAGCATACAGTGCTGCATAAAAACATAAAAAATAATCAAAAAAAATAAAAATGAATGAATGACAATAAAAGTAAATAAAACACAAACACGGATACAATGATCATCCGCAGCACCCATATGTGTTAACTAATGTCAGGTAGTGCGCTGTATTGAGTGGCACCATATATTTTTGGTCATATACATTTTAATAACGAGTCATAGAAAAGTTAGATTACTCAATCAAACCTGGATGTTGATGAAAGCAGGGCCGAGGATGTCAACGGGTGTCATCTGATTGTGTTGCAGTCGAACGCCAAGCTGAAGTTGGTGCGGAGTCTGGCTGTTTGCGAAGAATCATCAGGACCGTTCTTTAGCGATGGACCACCTGAATCGGTACATTTGATGTTGGCCTGAATGATGTAGGGTGTACTGATATTGGGTTTTGAATGATGTTCACTATTCTCCTTGTTCCTTCTTTTGTAAATTATTTACATCCATTTTAAATGAATGTTTTTCCAACATTTGGGACCAGAGATGTCAAAGATTTAACTGAGTAATTTATTTCATTGATTCTTTATTGCCTAACAATTGTTTTTTTTTCTGGTGTAAGCACCGTTTTTCCATTTTTATTGACAGGGTTAGTCGGAAACTGGGTCGAAACGGGGAAGAAAAGTAGACATTGCAGAAAGCCAGGTGAGGGGTGTAGAACCCGCGACACTACAGACACTGTGATCTGAACCACAGCATCTATGAATGGGGGCCGTCTTTAGGTGCTTCCCATCGGCAAGCACCGACAAAGAAAATCCTTTTTCTTCTGGTCCATAGTACGTTTTTAATCTAGCAATGCCTCCAAGAATGTTGGTTTTTTATTTGCCCCCAAGAAAGTTATTTTTCGGGCACAAGAACCGTTTTTCATTCTTTGAGAGAAATAGTGACAAGATTAAATCTGAAACTGGGATGAAGAGCCAGGGGAGACTCTGCAGAAAAGCCGAAGAGGGGATTAGAACCCACGGCACTGCACGACTTATGGTCCAGGGGTCGGGCTCTATGACCACTCTTTAAAAATTAAAGAGTGGTCATAGAGCAATGTCAATAGCCGTCCAAAAAAGGCATTCTGGAGGGGCAGCGCTGGGGTGGAGTGGTTCTATTCCCTGCATAAGCAAATGCCTACAGTGTTCAATCTCTTCAACTTGGTTTCTGCCTAATCCTATGAAAAACGGCCGGAAGGAATACGTTTAAAAAAAACACTGTGCTGTACCGTAACCGCTGTGAACCACGGCTCTGAATGAATGTAATTTCTGCACCAGGCACACCGCTGAATGACTGGATCAAAAACGTTTCTTTTCTTCCAGGATATCATTCAGCTGCACATTAGCTGTCCGTCGGATAAAGAGGAGGAGAAGTCGTCCAAGGATGAGTATGAGAATGAAGACAAGAAGGACAAAACGCCTCGAAAAATGCTGTCACGCGGTAAGCCTCGATGTGAAACGAGTGCCACACGGCAGCACTACGATGCTGTGAGGAGAGTGAAGTGTTTTGTGGAGTGAATATTGTTTGAGATTCAACAATCTTGTAACATTTTAAAGAAGCAAATGAGCAACAATGAGGTTTAATAACTCGTGGAAGCACAATTGTATAAATGCTCTTGTAATATTTCAAGTAGACATTTCTAAAATCATTACAACTTTGTGCCCGTGTGGTTTATTTGAAAAAGTTTCTGGGGAAAAAAAAAGGTTTGCAACAGCAATTATTTTGCAATTATTTAAAATAAATGTTTTATACAATTTGATTAGACATTATTAGAAAAATATTCTGAATATCCAAAATATGGTTAAATTATTCAACATTATTGATAAAAAATATTATATAAATTAATTATTATAAGTTTGTCTGAGTAATTAACTTATTGTTGTACATTTGTTTACTAACGTGATCCAAAATTGACTACATTTCAAGTTGACAAGATTAATTTCTGTCACTGTGAATACTTTAGGGATTAAAAAAAAAAGTTAAAATATCTAACCAATTAATCAACTAAGCGCTTCAATAATCGGCAACTAATCAACTATTGAAGTAAGCATTAGTTGTATGTAACAACTGCTGCAGGGTGTGCATATGCACACCGATGATGTCACATCTACTGGTTTGTATTCCCACGTATATGTGTCTGTGTGTCCAGTGCAGCTGAGATTGTATGGCCCCCGGCGACCCCACTTGTTTCAGTGCTTTATTTACTTCAGGTACAGTAGATGCAGCTCTTGCAGTGATGCATGTAAACAGCTGGTCATACAGCACACACTTGGTAGGAAGCGACAGAAGTTGCCAGAAATCCAGGGGATAGATGGCTTGATACTTTATTGGATTGCCCACCCCGGGCGACATTGATTGGACGGGGGTGGGATCAAGAAAGCCGTCCCATGGAGAGAAAGCAACCCACACCAATGTTTTTTTTTTCCTTTCTTTCTTTTGAAGCGCTGCATACCGCTTTGACATTTGCCGTCATCTTGTGACGGGCGCTCATCGATTTATGCCGACGCCCCCCTCCACCCCACTTGCCATGCCGACCGAGTGCCAGTGGCTAGTCACTTTCTCATCGACAATGCAGGATTAAATCGAGTCGAAAAAACGAAACAATTCCTGCCCTCGTCCTCCCCGGTTCCATCACAAATGCAAGCAGATTTGCCGGTGGGCATTTATTTACTGGACGCTTCAATAGGGAGCCATTGTGGCCCAGAAGCTGATCCTGCTCAATAAATTGCACATTTTTCATCTTTATTGACATGCTTAGTGTGAAGGGGGGTAGGGGAGGGGGGCAGGGATACTTGTACTTATGCCTGAGACTGAATTCGATCTCTTGCGACAGCAGTAAGAATAAGCAACAGATGCAAAAGAATGTGGCTGGATGAAGCGGTCTAAGCGACTGCACCATGACACAGCCCCGCTCATTAAAGCGATTAAATTCAACCCAATTGACTCATCAATCTAAAATTCAGATTTCTACTCAGAAATATTCTGTCGTATGAATGTGTCCCTCTCTCTGCATGCAGCTGTTTACTTGGGTTCCTCCCTGGCTGCAAACTGCAAAAGAATTAGCCTGTCAGTGCAACACTTAATCTTCTTTGCATCCTGGCAAGAAGAAGCCGTGTCTTGTCCAAGGTTTGCTTGTTTGTTTGTTTTTTAATAATGGAAGTGCGTCTGTGTGTGTGTTTTGTGTCCAGACTCCAGTCAAGAATACACCGACTCGACGGGCATCGATGTTCACGAGTTTCTGGTGAACACTCTGAAAAACAATCCCAGGTATTAAACTTTACTGTAAAGAGTTCAAATTGTAATAGAGAAAATTGAGTAAAAGTCATATTTTTATAGCGAATGGGATATATTGTCTTACGTAAGACGACTTGTCTTATAAAAATGTAACTTCAAGGGACGGCGCGGTGGTGGACTGATTGAAGATACTACACCATCGCGCCCCCCTGGACCATGTAGAGCTGGTGGTTCTATTCCCTGTGTGAGCGAATGTCTAACCCCAATCTTTTCAACACATTGTCCACCTAATCCTATCAATAAAGAATGAAAATGGTGCTTAGGCCGAAAAAAACCCCAACATAACACAAAACAACAACAAAATAAGTAAAGTAAAAAATAATTGTAAAAGTGTAATTATATTTCCAATTATAATTTACAATTATAACTACATCTCATGAAAAACAACTCTACACATTGTTATTCAGTTCCTAAGTTCTCCAAAGCTTTCATCTTGATCGTCATTTTGAGGCCCTTGGAAACTTGAGAGGGCGCTACGGTGTGCGGGGGAATCCCTTTCCTCTACTCTTAATGGGCTTGCTATTTAGAGCTCGCCATGCACTTTGGCACCGGTCGAGGGTTGGCTGGAGTTGTGGCGCGTACGGCGCGTGGTGTCTGGATGCTAGGATCGAAGCCTCTCTCTCACGCACGCACACTCTCTCTCTTTCTCCCTGTCTACACAAAGCACACAATAATCAATAATCTCTTGCTCCTCCACTCTCTCTGCCTCTGTAGGGATCGAATGATGCTGCTGAAACTAGAACAAGATATCCTGGAGTTTATAAATGATGACAAGTGAGCCACGTTCTGCACAACTCACTACTCACTCATCTGTAAATTTAGCTCTCCTCGCATCTGCTCGCTGCTTCCCACTTCTAGACGTCTGGGGTAATTGGAGAAATATGGTACCTTCTGACGTTGAGTTGTGGACTGTTCACAACGCCTTATTATTCCAGAAAAGCATCTGTACAAGATGCTGTGGAACGAGCCAGATGAAGCGTTGTCTTGAGATATTATATATATGTGTGTGTGTGTGTGTGTGTGTGTGTGTGTGTGTGTGTGTATATATATGTATATATATATGTATATATATGTATACCATTCCCAAGTTGTTGAGCGATCAAAGTTTGATTGCACAAAATCAAATGAACAGATATTTGGGTTTGTATGTTTCATGGTTTTAATTTAAATTAATTGTCAATATAGTACAATTTTTAATTTTACTAACACATTGAATCATGTTGATTTAATGCCGTCCAGTAGGGTATTATCAACGTCAAGATTCATGATTCGTGGGGAGAGACTGCGTGACAACAGGACTGTATAAAATTTGAAGTGGCATCACTCCATTTATACTGAGTTGAGCGAACACTACTACACTTAGTGCTGTTACGCTGTGTCACAGTGGAAACAGTGTTGCTGTGTTCTTATGTGTATCATCGTCCTTTTCCGTTGCATATGGGCTGTTTGTCTGTGAACTATTTGTGAAATTTCTCCAAAAGCTATGGATCGAGGATTTTTTGATTCTTTACGAAATTATTCAGAAAGTTACGGACAGCTTTTCATTACATTTTTACCAGAGGTCGGTATTGGCCCAATGGTGCGATCCCTTTAGCCTAATTGACCCTATGGTCTTGGTGGATGTCACAATGTGGAACTCACAGAAATAACCATGTTAGTTCATGGTCCGTGTATAAACCACCTCTGTTAAACACAATATCTGGTTCTAATTCTATATGCCACTTCTAACTTGTCTTTCTTATTCTGCTTGTGCAGAAATCATCACCACCATCCCTAACTTTCTTTGTGTGCCTTCCGGCAGTAACCAATACAAGAAGTTCCCCCAGATGACGTCCTACCACCGGATGCTGCTCCACCGCGTAGCCGCATACTTTGGTATGGACCACAATGTGGACCAGACGGGCAAAGCTGTCATCATTAACAAGACGGGCAACACTCGCATGTGAGTCCACCAGAGGGTGCTATATACTGAAGAGCACACGCACACACTCACGGACACATACACGCACACACACAACTATACAAAGTGCGCTATACACGCAGACCACTGGCATCCTCTCACAGACACACACACACACACACATCTATACCAACTGTACTACACACTCGGAGCACACACACACACACACACACCCTCTCAGACACACAACTCTCACACAGCTGCATTTACTTATTACTGTCCAGTGGAATGGAGTAGGGAGACTGTGTCTTGTAGCATCTTGTGTTGAGTAGTAGCCGTTGCTGATCTGACTTCACAAAAAGGTTTGTTGCATTATACTGGTTTATGGATACTAATCAGTTGGTTTGTTAACGCTTGCCACATATAATTACCATAATTACTGCTAAATACAACAGAGTAATAAATGTGTTCTAATACATGTAAACATATATGACATTTACAAGAAAGTAGTAACAATTTATAATGCCATATTTTGTGTTTGGGGCTTGTTCTGCATCATTTGGGTTGTCTCCCTCTGCTTCTTTTATCTCAATTTGGGAATGTTTTATATGACCATACAGCTTTAAGGATCTGCTTTTGATTATCGCTATTTTTGGTTTGAGTGACGTTGGTCAGCCCTGCGTTATTCCTCCCATAATCCACACTTCATGACTTATTGCTTATTTATTTTGAAAAACATGACATGGACCAGACGGGCACCCCCGTCAGCATTCGCAACACGCAGCAACACGCGTATATGAGCCACTCAAGATGTTGATGACACACACACACACACACACACACAGCTGACACCATGTTCTGTTTGCATGATGAAACACACGTGCTGTCACACACACGGGTCACTGAAACCTGTGCTATTAAATTAAAACACATATTATTTCATTATTGTTTCTTATCTTCGTCAGACAATTTATGATTTTCATTTTAGTTTTTTTTTAGTTTTTATTTCATTGACAGCGTTGGCGTGAAAGCCGGGTGAGAGAGCAAGGAATAACGGATATGCAGTACATGAGCATGAGAGGGAGCGATCTCACAAAGCTGTGTGCACTGTGGTCTTAAACCACAGCGACAAGACTGTGTGTGGGTCTTCCTCTCGGTGCAGCGTCTTTAACCGCTTCACCCCGGGGGTCAGCCCCTCCGACAGACAATTTTGGACTCAAGGTCTGGTATACATCATTATTTTGGTAGTTGATGAAACCTCCTCTTTTTTCCTCGACTGAAGTTAACAAATTTCTTTTTTTTGTTGGCCGTTTAGTGTGTTTAGTGTCCGTCGTTCATGCACTGGGTTACGATTTTTAGGATGCTGAAATTTAAACAACTACTCTGGACATAGTGAACAAGGTGCACAAATGCGCTTTTTGAGACTCGGCAATACATTCATTGATGTGTTGTTCATGTGTGAACTAATCATGTTTTGCACCTTTTTAATGTAAATAATGTTGAATGTAAGCAGTGTTAATGGCAGCATAACGTCAATTGATAATGACACTCTGTCCACAGCCCCGAGCAGAGGTTCTCTGAGCACATCAAGGATGAGAGGAACGTAGACTTCCAGAAGAAATTCATATTGAAGCGAGACGATGCCAGTATGGACAAGGATGACAATCAGGTATAATGTTTTTTATTAAGTTATTTTTTTCTGGGGGGGTTTTTCTAGCATTTTAATTGACGGGATTATTTCCAAACTGGGTTGAAGAGATTGGAGGTAGACATCGCATTTTTCTTTTCTTTTTATATATTGATTGAGTGATGAGGAGTGAAATGATGCCACTCCTGATGCTGTCCATGCAATCGTCTTTGATTAGATCAGGGGTGTCAAACTCAAATTACCACTGGGGGCAGTATGTGGGTGGTTGGGCCTCACCATGTATTCCATACACACACAAAAAAATAGAAATTTGGATTTTCATTTGTGTGTGTCATTTTACTTCAGAATATTGACAAACATGAACAGTTTTCCTGAATCTGGCTTCTCTTGCTTCTTTTTATTCCCCCCCCCCCCCCCAAAGTTTTTTTTTTTTTT
>OMKY01122398.1:0-11879 GCA_900302395.1 Bregmaceros cantori | reverse complement strand
ATGGGTAACTGGTTACAGCGCAGTTGTAGCCTGTAGTAAGCAGATTTCGAAACGATGCACGTATTGTGTGACAAATTCAGCCACTTCAGTCCACTACGATGACTTTGTACCGGCAGCTAATATAGGTTCCGGAAGTGTGTGTACGAAGGGCGGGACAAAATGGCATCATGAACTCGTCTATAGAGGCCTCCAGACTTGAGAACAGTTTCTTTCCCTGCGCAGTGATGCTGTTGAATCTCAGTGGCGCAGCAACGGTTACGGTAGCATGTGACTCAAGGCAATTAAGACCGTTCACAGGCTGACTGATGAGCAATGACCACCATTGCTTTGTACTTTTTATATTGCACTGTACTGTTATTAGCAGGGCTTTGAACCGGTTCAAAGAACGAAAACGAAAACCGGGAACTTTAAGTATTCTCCTCGAACAGAAACGAAACCGGAAACGTTATAATTTTTTATGTTCTGGAACAGGAACACTCATTTAAAAATAATGGTAACCGGTTAATAACGGTTTTATTTCGTTCCTCAAAGGAGTGCACTTGGGGATAACTTCAGAAATAAAACAAGAGTATTTATAAAATCTACGATGCAGCAGTAAAGTAGGAATTGTTGCGGGACTCTCTGCAGCGTGTTGTTGTGGGTTCGCCCCGACACGCAACGAGACCTCGACTGTAGAGCGCTACCAGCGGGCCTCTGTAGCGAGTCACTTTGGGTTCGCCGCAACAAATATTTTGCTTAGCATTAAACATCTGACAGGAACGAAATTAACCGTTCCGGGAACAATATTCTTTTGTTCTAACCGGTTCAGGAACGTCAATTTATTGGTGGAACTCATAACCGGAAACTGATCTAATTCTGTTTCTGTTCGGAACGAAACGCTTGGGAAAAAATACTGGTTCAAAGCCCTGCACAAGCCCCGATTTATACAAATTGTAGCTTAAAAAACTATTTTGATCCTCTTCATATGGCGGGTTAAAACCGATGAGATGCTAAGTTGTGCTGCTTACTTATGTCTTCCATCTTCTTCAGACCTCCAGGGCAGCGGCAGGGTCTTCGGGCCCCTTGCCCCACCACCAAGGTCCCACCACTCACCACCACCTCAATGACCTCATTGTCATCCAGGGCATTCCGCTCCAACAGCGAGACAAGCCCCAGTAGGTTGACAGTTAAACATGCTCCGAAATATTCCAAAAATAATCTTTTATCTCCTTTTTTTACCTAATTATATCATTAAATGTCAATTAAACTCCCAATACAACTATACTTTAGGTACTGCCTAAATCCTTAAATTCAAGGACTGTATGCTGTTACATTTTTATTTTTGTTATAGTAGGTGTGGCTCTCCCCAATACTATTACTCTGGCTGTGTCAAATCGTTCCCTATCTCCCATATAGTGCACTATATGGGGTGCACGCCATTTTGTAGGGGTGTCCGGATTCTCTATGTACCCTATATAGTGCACTGAAAGCACCCCACAATGCACTGCCAAAAGTAATGACCATCGGATGTATCCTAGATGGAGCAGTATAACCCATAATACACTGTGAGACGTTTTAAAAATGACCTAAACTTCAAAAAAATTACACAGCGGGAGTAAATAGCGACCGACTGCGGCAAATCGTTATGAATGTAAGTTCTTTTGACTTTTCCTGACGATTGTTGAATTTTACAATAATATTTTTTTATAATTATATTTTAGAATAATTTTGACGGCACCATCCCTAGTGTCCGAAATCTCGGCCGTTGCTGTTGAGTGGACTATAAGTGAGTGCACTATATGGGTGGTAGGGAGTAGGGGATAGGGAGCGATTTCGGACACAGCCATAGTGCTTTTTCTTGCTGTACCACTAGTGAATTAAAGATCTAATCTAACTAATATATACAATACTTGTCACTTGTCACTTTTGAGGTTCTCTCTCAGTCGATTGTTCCAGAGGGTTGATTGAATGTGTTATTCTCTGCTGTCTTTCTGTTTTTCCTTCAGAGAAACCGAGGACTTGTTCTGTGACAAACCATCAATGCCCAGTGTTGCCACCTCGGCCAGCAAGCCCCGCACACGGCGCCCCCCACTGGTGGAGCAAAGCGTCTCTTCCATATCTCGTCACGCTCTGTCGCCTGGTCACAACCAAACTAGAAGTGAGACTGCGATAGGTCGCAATTTTTTCCAAACAACACAATGTTAGCTCTTCATGTGCCAAACTCAAACTTTATTCATTTTGTATAGCACTTTTTATGCAATGCAACACAAAGTGCTTTACAGAAACGGAACATCGAACAGGACAACGTTACCCACAGCCTCCCAACCCAAGCAAACTGGCACACACTCAACCATAGACGCACACACACACACACAGACACACACGCAAACAAATACAGTGGGCTGATGTACCGATAACGGTAACATCCTAGTTATAAGCTAGATCAAAGAGATGTGTCTTGAGCTGATGATTATATGTGCAAATAATGGAAAGTAGGGCCTGCCGTTAAGGGCTTCATCCAGTCTTGCAGATGTCCCGAGTTCGATTCCCCTCTCTGGCATAAGTATGCTGCAGGTCTCCTTTCACTCTCTCTCGTCCAAAAAAGTAGAGATCTATGATGAGTTAGATCACAAGGATTCGTCATTCTCTCTCTCTTCCAGGCCAGATGTCTAGCCACAACGCCACGTCTCGCCACGTCCAGTCTCCTGGCTACGCCGCCTCGTCTCGCCACACCCAGTCGTCACGTCGCCGCAACCCTCCACCTCGCGTCCTGCAACCCCTGGTACCTGGGGGCGGAGCGTCCGGATTCGTGGGAGCCATGGATGATGTCATCCGTGGAACACGATTGTAAGCAGCAGTGGGTGTTAAAAAATGTAATAAATAGTAATAATAATGGACTTGGTGATAATGATTATATAATAACTGTAATAGTATGAATAATATTCAATGGTCCTAATTTATATTTTCACTTTACATGCAGTAATTCATAATAATAATGCTTTCAATTTAAGGCGGCTTTGAGGACGCTCAATAGAGTCATAGAGATAATAAAATAAAATAGTATGTGTATTTTATGTAGGCAACATAAAATAATTCTACACATAAACTTGGCAGAAGGGATGGCTTTTAACAAGTGTTCTGAAAGAGTTTGGAGTTTTGAAGCTTGGGGCCGAGCGGCTAAAGGTGTGGGACTCAATGGTGGAGGGATGGACTGAAGGGATGATGGTGCCTTATTTTGAAGACATTGTATTTTGTGTATTCGTATATATAAATATGAGTTAGTTTTTTCCCCCAACTTTTTAAAATTGTATAATGTACCACAAAATGGTGAGTTAATAGTTTCATGGAATATTGTTATTATGCTTTTTGCTGTTAACTCATCCAGTGCCAGCCCTTTTAAAATTTAGCATGTCCCAGTGTCAGTTTTTTTTTTTTTTCAACATGTGTGTTTTTTCAAGGCCCATTGAAAATTAAGTTTTGTGTCCTTACCAACAGAACACAAAACAATGGAAACTTCAGACTTTCCTTTATCATTAAAAAAAGCTTGTTTCTACCTGTTTCCATTCTTCAGTTATAGCCTCCAGAACAGGGGTAGGCATTGCTAATTTCTCACAAAATCCCAAGTAAACGCGAGTGAAGTGTTGAGTGGCCGCCAGTAGTACACCACTGCTATACGCTTCCCAGAGTGCGCATATGGCGACCCTGGCGGTCAGCTAGAGGTACTGCACCCAATCGATTTTCTTATGTTTCGCAATAAAACCCAACTCAGCGGTACTATTCACAGAAATGCGGTAACACGTCTTTAGCACTGAATGACTTAAGAGGTGGTAATTAAACAGTGAATTATCATTCTGATTTTACACTTGAACCTGCAACGCAACCAATGACTGCGTCACCTATACAGCATCCCTGCTTCTACCTGTGTCTTTAGGGCCACACCCCTAGGTAGGAACACCCTTCTACCACCTATTGGTGCTGCAGACACAGAGACCGGCCAGCCCACAGAGACCAGGAATATTCAGGTCTGTTTACTATTTATTATTACTATTATTATTAGCAATAGCAATTATTAATCAATAATAGTTAACCAATGGTTTGGCTAATCAATTGAACATTTATTTTTTTAACTAAACAAACTGATGTACTGCAATACATTGTTTTGATGCGTACTTGCTGGTTGGCACAAAGAGGAAGATAAAACAAACAGACATGGGCTGTGTCCAAAATCGCTCACTATCCTGCATACTACAGTTAACTATATTAAATTGTATGCTTCAGTCTGAGATGGCATTTCTGCTTCTTGACAAAGACACACTTATGTACTTTATTTCAATGATTTGGGTGTGCCATATAGTCCAGCAATGACAGTAGAGATAGACATAACTAGTGTTTTTTTTATTTTTAGAATTTACACTGTTATCTGGAGCAATATGCAGAACTTCTAATTCAAATCCGTGAAACCAACCCCTCCCACAGCGACACAAAGCATCCTTCAACCACATCCCCAGTCACACCCACAGCACTGTGCTGGACGACGGGGGAGTCTCCAAAGATCACCCCGGAACCTGCTGTTCACGCCCCAACACCACCCACACTTACCAGGTACCAGTTGCCGGTTACCGTGGTTACAGCAGTAAAATATTTTGAGGGTGAGATGAAATTGAAATTTGAATTTTTTTTAAATTTAAATTTAATTCCTGAATATTTAATTAACACCGAGTAATCACAACTGTCACAACTTCTGAATTTCAAAACACAATGTTATCTTGCAGGTGAACCTCAGCCTTGAAAAAAAAAAAAAAAGTAGGAATAGAAGATAGAAAACGGACCTTTTAATGCCACCCATGACGTAATGACAGCACACATTGCCACAGCCAGTCTTAAAACCAGCACCTTTGAGCTTTGCACTCAGTTTAGCACACTCCCAATTTAATGGACGAACCAACTTGACTTGTCTTCCCCAAATAATCAAAAGCAGGATAGAGGCTAACACAGCACAAAACTAAACATGGCACAAAATTTCACTCCGGTGGTAGAAGTTCATGAGTCTACCACCACAGCATGTCAGTGAAAGTATATTAGAACTTCAAATTTAAATTAATAACTCTAAATCTTCTTCTTCTTGTCGTTTAACGGCGATCGACACTTTACTAAGCAGGTCATTCACGCCGGTTTTCCAAAAATTACAGAGCAAGTTGCTTTCACAGCCTACTCTGTTTGCATCGGTGATCGACACTGACACTCTGAATCTTAAAAAAGGAAAAAGAAATACAGAGATAATAGTGTAAACCGTGATAACGGTGTGAGCCTAAAATCTCATAACGCCCCAATGCTTGTCTTGCCTATTTGCGCACCGAGACACAGCAGGAAACATTAAAATGTCAGCCGACTCTCTCTCTTTCTGCCTTTTTTTTTCTTTCCTGCCCTGAGTGAACATATATTTTGGATTACGGGGTGCACTATGAAATATTCTTAATAGTTTCTCTGATCTGGGGCAGCGTAAATTGAGCGAATACCCTCGTGTATGTGTGTGTGTGCTTGCATGTAAGCATGATCCGGTACATCACATAAGCCATTAAACTTTCACATCAGCTCACTTCTGGTTCTGGTTGCAGTCAGAGACGCCTTTCCGTCGCTCCTTCACTGTACTGGATGGCATCGGACAGGGCCGACCTGGCAGGACCACTGCTTCTACTGCTGGTGAGGTTTTAGCGCATCCAGTGTGATGATGTAGGTCGAACGCTAACAAAGTCTCAAATTCAGTACTCTCTGCTTTAAATCATTGGTTTTCAATCCCAATGCTCGGGATCAGCCAACACTAACACATTTGATATTGAATGCAATGCAAAAAAACTCCCTACAATTTTATGATTTCACCTTTTCTGCTAGCTGCCTATTGGCTTGTCCAGGTGCCTACTGGTCAATAGTACAGAGTTGCCGTGGCTGAAAACTTAACAGCTGAGGTGGCGTAGAAATTAGTTTAATTTTCACATTTTTATTATATGTTAGATAAGATAACCAATAAGGAAACAATAAGGAAAAAATGAGTTAAAGTGTTTAACGCTGCGGGGTCCGCGTTTTGCCGAGTGGTTATGGACACCGCACCTAACGCGGCCCCATTCATGTTAGTGGCACTGCGTCTACCGCAGCGTCCGCAGTGTCGCGGGTTCGAAAACCGCTCATCGACTTGTCTGCAATGTCTACCCCCGATGTCTTCAACCCAGTTTCCGACTAATCCTATCCAATAAAGATAAAGAAAAACGGCGCTGACTTAAAAAAACGCTACTTTAGAAGCTATATAGAATATATGGCTATATTTTAACATCGATCATCATGGTGGTATTGGGCCGTTGAATAGTTTCCCAGGTGGTACTCTGTATGAAAAGTTTGAGAACTTAGATGGTAGCCGATGCCAACGGCACATGATAATAAAAATTGAAATCAACTAATTTACTAGGTTTTACACCCTCCGCACCCAACTGTGTCTCAGACTCTCTAGGTATGGGGGTGACCGGCATCAGTCTGGGGATCGGCAGCTCCGCCTTCCTGGACTCGTTTTCCCACCATGCACTTGGACAATCTCCTATGGAAGATGAAGAGGAGCCACACATGGCAGGTGAGCGCTCCATAGGGTTGTGGATGGCACAAGAACACGGTTCTTGTTTTTGACCATAGACTGTATATAAAAATGGACACCACATTCGTTCTGATGTCCGTGCCTACTTTGGGTTGGTATGGGCCTCAGGCTGGCAGAGCCTACTCTCAGAAAACCAAGCTCTATGGGAATTCCAATACAAATATTCCTTTCTTAGCAGCCTGTTTTAACCTATTTAGTGACGTCACGGCACATGACCGCGACTCCCGTGCCTGCACCAAACAACATATCCCTAACTTAATCAACAATACCTACAGATAGATGGATGGAAAGTTCCTTACCTGGTTAGTGCACGGGGTGGTCAATGAGATGCTTCCATGTAAAACTCTGAGTGATTGTTTAGGTCCAACAGCGTTGGCCACCTAACTATTACAAACGTCTAGCGATGTGCGATGCGTGGACGATGCGTTGGTTCTGGCTCGCCAGGCTACTACTCTACGAGCACTTGCATTGATAATGGCTTGCCACACATACTGCTAGCACTAAAAGTACTTTTTTGTACCACTACAGTGCAGGTTTGCAATCTCCTAAGTGCTTCTAGTTGTTAATGATAATTTGAAATTTTGATTCTGAATTTTGTATTCAGAATTATTTCAATATATACGTCTATTGATCTCCCGTAATTCTAATGGTCAAACTGATTAATTGCATAGCTTCTGAATGTACAAGTAGATAGATACTGTATTAATCCCCAATGCAACAATAGGGCTGTTGCACGGTGGCCCCATGGCTTGGCGGCGGCAGCCATCTTGGGGGTCGGATCGTGGTCAGACAAACAGGCAGCGAGCGATATTTGCTTAATTGTCGTGTTCTATTATGGATTTGTCCATGCTAATATGATATCAATTGCCAGCAGATTGCAGCATAACTTTGTCGTAATGAACGTACAATTAAAATAATGACACTTAATCCGAATCGTACTTATTTGTCATTATTGTGATGTGATTCATCTGACAGTTGCATTCTCTCCCAGCAGCAGCAGCGATGGTGCGGGTACATGGCGGTCGCGGAGCACCGTCATCAAGAAGCAGGCCAGCCTTCTAACTGCTGCTACTAGTTTCCTGTCCCTGCAGGTGGTCCTGGGCAAAGTTGGGGGCAAAGGCACCCAGACAAATCTGTCGGTTGTAAAGATATCATGTGGCTGGGGTGATATGGTCAACATAAGCTTAGATGCAATGTGTGCAAGTTGTAATAATGCATTATAATTATCTTCTAGAAGTGATAAATTACTTTTTGCTCAAGATTCGGGCGCACGTTCACTGTTCACTCGGCCGTCTCTGTCCGTCTACCCAATGGACACAATTCCCGTGAAGTTCTAATGACTGAAAGTTCATTGGTGGTGCTGCCCAGTAGCTCAGTCGGTTAGGCAGAGCGCTGGAAAGCACACATATGCCTCAATGGCGCGGTGAGTCGGTGGTTCGAATCTCGCCACCGACGTATTTCCCGCATGTCTGCCTCCCATCTTCACCTGTTTCCGCTAACCCTAATAAATAAAGCTTGGGGAAAAAACAGCCTGAATGGGCTGGAAAAAAACATTAAAAAAAAAAAAAGAAAGTTTGGTTGGTTTTCCGAAGTGTCACTCCTTTGCCCGTTACACCGCCCATCCCCGTTTACATGTCTTCTTCGACAGCAAGAGCCGTTTTAGTTTTAACTCTTTCAGTGCCAAAGATGACATACAAAAAACATGCTTGTTGCCAAAAAAAATGTAAACAGGAATTTGTACAAAAAATTGTAAGCAAGTATTCTTATTGTTGGTATTCGAAGCTATTCTATTTAGATATTACCTTTTTACAGAATGCTTGGTAGACCTTCAATGTCCAGTCCAAGTGTTAATAAAATTGGTTGGCGCTGAAAGGGTTAAAAACATTGCTTGATTTGGTGCTTTGAATAACCTAAAACGTTCAAGTTAATGCACCTGCTGGAGGAATTGACTGTAATATTATACTGCTTTTAAAATGGTAAAGGTACACCATTCCAGTGCAGTGAAATTAGTAAAAACTAATTTTAAAAACTGCTTTCATAATTGCTTAGAAATATGACGTGTTTTGGGTAACATAATTTATTAAAAATAATGAATAAGTCTTTGCATTACAAATGGTAGAGGCTACATTACTTATTATTTTTTTTCTTTGATGGCAGTTTTGGAAATTCTTCAGCTTTTATTCTTGGTTAGCTGGAAAGGGATTCAGTAGTGGGTGGAGACGGCAAAGCTGTAAGTTAGGGGAGGCGAACCCACAGTAGCTTAGTCTTTACAGACTAAGCTACTGTGGCACCCTATATGACTTTTTTTTTTTTTTTTAATGAAAATGATAATTATAAAACTGTTCAGATTGCTCGCTGCCTGCCCAATGCCTGCATACAATTTGAAAGGATAAAGATCGCAGTGACTGAACTCATTTACCCACAACTCCTAGGATTTACCAGGAACTGTGGTTGGGTGGAAATGACTCGCCGAGAACTGATTGGTTGGGACGGATGAAGATCAAGAATAATGTTAATGTTCCCGCCCTGCTTAAATGATTGTTCATGATATATTGGGTAGGGGTGCACCGATCACGTTTTTTGCTCCCGATCCTTTCATTTTAAGGATCGGCCAATCCCGATCTCCGGTACCGAGTCCCGATCCCCGATACAGAGTCCTGATCCTGCAAAAAAATGGTAGTACCCAACCTGTTTGGCACAATTGTCAATTTCAATAATAGTCAAAGTAATGAACAATCATTTGGCATGCTCCGCGACTCCTTTACCGATCCTGATCTGGACAAAATCGCAAGTAAAAAAGTCTGATCGGCCCCTGATCACCGATCTGAGGATCTTATCGATGCACCACTAATATAGGGTGGATTGCCCAAAAATGGGCCACTGGCCTGTACATGCCCTTCACATGCATAGAATTTTTCAGGTGCTTGATGGTGTTGATATAAAAGTTTTGTGATTACATAACCTCCTGTACAAATACTCCCTGATCCGTTTTTTTTCTGGTCAGAATTATTCAACAATAAAACAAACTTTTGTTACCTCATTCCTGACTACTTCTTGACGTAGTTACAACTTGGAGTGGCAATTGTAATGTTTTGGATCGCAGTCGCACACCCCGTTTTCGTTTTCACGCACACACACACACAGAAACTGGACCTGTGTATCGGGAAGGTCAGGTTCTGAGCCCTTGAATTAGTTCTAGTCACGACGCTTGTCGCGTTCGCTGGATGCCCCGGGGGAAATCTTGAAATACAACACACACACACACACACACACACACAGGTGCTGTAGCCTTACGCTGAAAATTTGTAAATACATTTGTATCTGTGTGTACGTCAAATGTGTATGTGTGAGTGTGTGTGTGTGCAGGTGGGTGTTTGTTTGTGTGTATGTTGTGTGTGCGTGTGCAGGTCTTTGTTTGTGTAGCCAGCGGTTAGAGGGCGGGGATTTTCCCGACATCTCTCAAACGGAAGGTGGGTCAGGAAGGCGCCTTATCTTCATGTAGAAGAGATAACTCATTATGATCCAGACAGGAGGAGATCTAGTCGTTAGATTGAGGCCCATGATCCACACGTCCACTTCTGCACAGACTAGTGACCATCGTTTTTTCTTTACATTTTGGTTTGATTTGGTTGAGCCATAACACCTGCATGACATCGGTTATCATTGCTACCTCACAGCTAGAAGGTCCTGGGTTCGAATCCCAACCCAGACAGTTCCTTTCTGTGTGGATTTAACATGTCCTCCCCGTGTCTGTGTGGGTTTCCTCCGGGCACTCCGGTTTCCCCCACCACCAAAAACATGTTCTAGTTAACCTGCTCCAGTCAGTGCCGCTGGCTCAGAATCTGGAGTTGGCCCCCGGGCGCTGCGCACGCGGCTGCCCACCGCTCCTCAGGGATGGGTTAAATGCAGAGGATGAATTTCACTGTACATGTGTGTATGTGTGACCAAATAAAGTACATTTACATTTACCCGGAGAGTTCCTTTCTGTGTGGAGTTTACATGTTCTCCCTGTGTCTGAGTGGGTTTCCTCCGGGCGCTCGGTTTCCCCCATCACCAAAAACATGTTCTAGTTAACCTGCTCCAGTCACTAGCAGCCTAGTGCCTAGTGACAACCTGCGACTGCCCACCGCTAAATACGAAGGATTTGGATGTATGTATGTGTGACTACATTAAAGTAGCTTCTCTCTATCTGCAAGATCACATTGGTGATTGGTCTAATAATAATTGATATAATAATAACATAATATATAAAAATAATGATGCATAGAGCTACTGAAAAACTGAAAAATGAAATTAATATTTAATATTAAAATATCTCTTTGGTAATGACATAATGATGAAAAATAACCTAGAGTATGAGAATGTTGAAATATGTTGAAGTTATGTTAAAACAAAAACGAAACGTGTATAATGAATGGAAAAATAAATACATAAATATAGGAAATGTGATCAAAATACAACATACGACTGCAAATGGTGTCCATTTTTGGACTTGAGTAGAGACACTTCATCCTTTCGCTTAGGATTAATACAATTGTATTGTATATACATTTTATTCACCCATATAACGAAAACAGACCAGTAAAATCATTATTATCAATGTTAAAAAAGGAAATCCGATTTGACGATTTCAAATTGATTTTTTTTTTGCACAGCCCGAGTTATTAGGTAACAACCCTGAATCTTCTCCAAACATTTCAGAGGAAGTCCAACTAGGATCCATTGCATGTCCTCTCTCACCTTTCCTAATCCACTGTTGTGTGACCAAAAAAAGAAACAAAAAAAAAACGCCCCCTCCTAAAATGGAAGCGAACACATCCACGCACGATTAAAACAATGGACAATGTTGTTGACAGTTTGAAGCACATCAATGTCTATTTGAATTGAAATGCCGAACACATTACTTGGGGTACTTTCCATGGGTCCCCATCATTGTTCTAATGCAAAATCATTGAATTCATAGAATTGTTATACCTTAGTCACAAACAGTCAGATATGGGCAGAGTAGCCATAAAAATTACTCAAGTAAAAGTATTGTTACCTCAGCAAAATATTACTCAAGTAGGAGTAAAAAGTAGTCGTAGTTACTCAAGTAAAAGTAAAAAAGTATTCCACAAAATAGTAGCGAAAGTACTGAGTAACTTTCAGTTTAAAAAATGAATTCAAAAAATGAATGAAAAAAAAAGATCGCCCGAGAGGGAGACAGAGGCCAAGTGGGAGAGAGGGAGAGCGAGCAAGAGAGAAAGCGCCCGAGAGAGAGATA
>OMKY01122394.1:4463-14491 GCA_900302395.1 Bregmaceros cantori | reverse complement strand
CTTCACCAGAGACCTTCTAAAGCGCTCTACCATCAACCCCACACAGCTTGAAACCCTGGCACATGACCGCTCAGCCAGTCGGGTCACATGTGCCAGAATAACCGCACACATAACCCGCACAAACCGAAGGGAAGCAGGCATTTCTCCAGCAGAAGGGATCCCCTGCCCCTCCTGTGGAAGGATCTGTGGCTCCCGAATTGGCCTCCACAGCCATCATCAGCGACAGCAGCGCTGACCCCTTTGCCCTCCCCCCCTGAAGCAAGCATCATCATCGGACACGATGGACAACTAAGAGTGTGTGTGTGCGATCGTAGTATTGATTGTACTCATATGCACATTCAGGAGATGGCCTGTGTGATTAGGGGTTAGTCGAACCGGTATTGCCCACCTCTGGTCAGGCTTAGGAAATAAACTTTGAAATCAAATCCATTAGATTTTTTTAAATGTATTTTGTATGTCTATTTAAGTCTGATAGCATAATATATTCTCCCCACCACATAACTAACCTGACTGTATGAACAAAGTTGTCACATTGCTCAGTGGACACTGGAAAGCACACATATGCCTTAATAGCGCAGTGAGCCAGGGGTTCAATACTCCCCGCTGGTGTATATCCCGCATTTCTGCTCCCGTTTCGGCTAACTAACAAAGCTGTTAAGTAATCCGACCACCCCTCTTATAAAAGCACCAACCGGACCATAGGTCGTGCAGTGCCGCGGGTTCTAATGCCCTCCCATCTCTCTCAATAAAAAAATTACTTGGGAAAAAAAAAAAATTCCAATTGGATTGTTTAAGTTAATTTTCACTTTTACTTCAGCATCTGCCCAGTGCCAACGCATTGCGTTATTGGAAGTGGATTTAGTGTGAATAACACACAATACAGGAGAGGCTCCACTGAGGAGAGGCTCCACTGAGGAGAGGCTCCAGCTTGTGGCAGCAGGAATTCCTGTTGTGCAGCGTCAATGATTTCTGTCAACAGCTCGTCTGCTGTAAGGCCTCTCTGCTCTGCACACACAGGTACTGCATTCCAACAAGGGATTCTCACGCTTCTACTCTCATTTTGGTCACCAGATATTTTGGTCATTATGTTATTATATTATACATGAAATTAGAGGTGCACCGATCCGATCCTCAGATCGGTGGCCGATCAGACTTTCTGATTCGGACTCGTGATTTTGTCCTTTACTTTGACTATTATTGAAATTGACAATTGTGCCAAATAGTTTGGGTACTAACAACTTTTGCAGGATCAGAACTCTGTATCAGGACTTGGTATCGGGGATCGGGACTCGGTATCGGGACTCGGTACCGGCCGATCGTTAAAATCTAAGGATCGGGAGCGAAAAAACGTGACCGGTGCACCCCTACATGAAATATAATATTAATATCTTCACGAGAAAAGATAGATAATGGTTGAATATTCAATTGATTACATTACTTGAATCATTGAAATAAATGCACTAACCATGAAAACAGGAGTGAATCACTTGATAATATTAATACAACAAATAAATTATATCAAAAGCAATAACACTAATCATTTTCATTGTTTCTGTGTTTTATCATTGTATTGTTTAGGATGGTGATGTCGGAATAACAATTAATCAAAGTTTACAATTAAAATTAAGGTAATATACTAACTACTTCCTTGGTCCGTTTGCACTTCAATAAAAAAAAAAAAATCGCAAATACAAATGTATAATGTAGTGTGCTGGTAAGTAGCTATCGGAATACATTTCGATCATGCACGATAAGTACCGCTCACCTCAAGTCACAGCACTACGCACACGTCACATATTGCCCCCAGTTGAACTCTGAGGAGATATTCCGGGGGAACCATCAGAAAAAGCATTGGATGAGTGTTTAGTGGGCGACTCACCGGTAAGGAACTCTGCATTCTTCTTGAAATGTGTCAGCACCCGGTATGAGAGGATGTACAGACTGGCAAACAGCAACACACAGATCTGCACAGAGACATAAACATGGAGACTCAATACATCTTCTTTAACATTAGTGGATTTCATACCCGAACATGAATCCCTCAGCGGCTCCTCCACCATCCCCACTCTACAACGTCAGCCAGCAGCAGAGGTGCAGTCTTGCAAGATGAGCACAAGTATTGTACATGTATACATTACATCTAAAGTATATATTACTGCAGCATTCACATAATTACTGAAATCGGTCACACAAGAATGTAGTAAAAATATATTGTTATTTTAATTACGCAGTTAGCGAATATTCCTGAATTTCACGTTACTGCACGTTTTTATTTATTTTGTAAAAGTCATACACCACACTATGAATGAATTCATTTGGTCAACGTGAGTGATATATTGGCCATAATGTCATGCACACACACAGGTAAATTGTTGCAAGGCAGTTATTTGATACGACTGATACGGCTAAAAATATGAATCCCCCTCCATCATGCATAATTGAATTTAAAATTGCAAATTTTTGAAATCTTAAAAAAGAACATGCTCAGAGTATGATTACTACTAAATGAATATATAAACGCAGCGCTGCAATGAAACTACTATCATTGTAAGAAGAGCAGAATGCCCGTTACAAGCAGAGGTAGTGAATCATGATGGTTGTGGAATGCACAGCTTTTCGTGTGGATGATTGCTTTCCAAGGTGAGCAGCAAACTGCAGTGTGTGGGTGCAGGGTACATTGTGGAGGTCGTTCTGATATACCAGAGGTCAACTGCGCGCCAAGTCAAATTCCATGATTGTGTGCAACCACAAACTGGCAATGAAGTCAGAACGTGTCGGAATCTGGGGAAAGAGCCAAAATCATGTGTTTGTTTTGGAATCTGTAAATCGATCCTGCAAATAAATCCTAAACATCTCGGCTATTTTGGTCACAGGTGTACATGAGTGGTGTGTATGCAGGTAACTAAAACATGTACAACAGCCAATCATGGCCATCAATCAGATGATAGTAATATATATAGGATACTATAATGGACTTGGCCTTACTGAGCACCTGCCTACTATGCATGTATCCTAAACTATCGGACTGAATAGTTGACAAAACCAGGGTTGGAGTGACCCGCCAGTATAGTGAGAGCGCCGATGGGGAGCTGGAAACACAAACAGCAGTGCAGCACGGGTGGGCCCAGCGGAGGAACAGCCTTACTGCAGAGGTTGAACTGACCTCGACCCCAGTCTGACCCCAGCACATGAACTGGGTAGATAATCACATACCACAGTAACATCACGGGGCTCAGCACACAACAACACATTTAGTCATTCACAAAAAGAACCAGAATATGATGGATTATAAGGAAAAATAACCAATGACTTCTGTAATAATAAACTACAAGCGGAATATTAGCAACTAAGGATGTAAAAATTTGATTTATAAAATGAATGATAATCAAATAATTTATTAGTTGACAGCAGTTTTTTTGCTTTATGTTTTTTGAATATTAGCACCTGAATTAATTGTGTTGAGTTTGTGGCTGAGTAAGTAACTACATTTTTTTACATATTTGGCTAATGCGAACCAAAATTGACTCCATTTCAATTTGACAAGAATCATTTCTGAGTCGCAGTGAATATTTTGTTTTTAAGGGAAAAATTTGCAACCGATTAATCTTTTCAATAATCGGCAATTAATCGACTATTGAAATAATCGTTAGTTGCAGCCCTAGTGACAATGTTCTTCTATTACGGGTTTTCATTCTGTAACACTCATGGAGGTATTTGGTTATTATAGACGTTTTATGAACTAGAAGGTTATCATTCATCACTGCAGCAAGCACTTATGCATATATGCGGGGGTGCAACTGTACTAAACATCACGATTATATTAGGGCTGCAACTAACGATTATTTTGATAATCGATTAATCAGCCATTTTTACTGACGATTAATCGGTTCATTTTCAGAACGATTATTAGCATTAATTATGAATATGAAACATTATTACAAGTTTGCAATATCAATATTACAAACTTTTTTTCCTGTTTTGCTATCTCCATTTTATAGTAATAGCATGAAAGAGCCTACTCTTCCAGGCTGAATTATAACATATTGATTTGTCTTTAATGTATTGGGGCCTTATTAGGGTCTTGACACTGAAAAAATTGCATTGGGAACATATATTCAACACGTTTGAGTAGAGAATAGGCCAAATCATGAAACGATTAATCGCTGCCGATTAATCGATTACCAAATTAGATGGCGATTATTTCAATAATCGATTATCATCGATTAATTGGTTGCAGCTCTAGATTATATCATCACAATTTCTGGGGCCAGGGTGATCACAATGTCACATTTTTAAATCTCACCATCACTACTTACAACCAATGTCGTGTAAACTACAAAAATGACTTGACCATTAAAAGTATGAAGTAAATTATGTACTTTTGTAAATTGTACTTGAGCACCTGTATGCCAGCAGCAAAGGAAAAAGTACAATAATTGAAATGTTGAATCCAGTCAAATAAGCTGATGTGTGTCTTGATGATGTCCGGACACGGGTCTAGGGCACAATTTTCAGCCCGATTCACAATAATGTGCTCATGACCGATTCATCTGGTGACTCCATAGCGCATGACAATCAGCCATCGAAAACCCTGGTATTGGATTCAAGTAAATAAGTGAAGTAATGGTAAAACTTTATTTAGTCGCGCATACATGTACAGTGAAATTCATCCTGAGGAGCGGTGGGCAGTAATGCTCATGCTTCTTGAAAATGTAGCGGAGTACAAGAACAGTTACATTTTTAGGGACAGAAAAAATAAAGTTGCCAGCACAAAAAAAAAGAATTAAAGAACAGATACTTCCAAGCAGTACTCAAGTCTAGTACGCGAGTAGTAAGACTTGGTCACTGCACCAGATCGCTTATAACTGGGGTCTTTTCCTTGGCTCACACATTCCTGAGTCGTTTCAGAAATAGACCATACGTACGCCCAATATAAACACACTGTACACGCTGTACATGCGCTATCTCCGCTAATCGTTTTCACACAGATAAGTGTATCAGCGACAGGAACATGGTGTACGGGTTACACATAAGGTGAGCATGAGAACCACCAACACTGTACACAGTAGAACACATGGTTTTGAATAGTCTCTGGCCCAAGGCTCTATAAAAAGGCGTGTCGCGAATCATGCTAATCATGCCGAATTGTTTGGATAAATACTGTAGAATCTCTGACAACCAGGCACAAGATCATACGTGCCGGCAGCTTATGAATGATATTATTTTTTTGGCCCAATCCAGATAATTGATTTTAAACAGTGACAAGAACTTGACGTGGGGCTGTACGATTTTGCAAAAAAAAAAAAAATCCCGTTTTGTGTCTTTGAAATCTCGATTTTCTATTTGTTTCCGATTTCTCAGGGGAAAAAAAAAGGACAAAATATGTCGGAGCTAGAAGTTTCATATTTCAAACTTTGCAAATGGTGTCCATTTTTTATAATTAAGTAGAGACACCTCACCCTTTGTCTAAGGATTAATACAATTATCAATTTATATACATTTTATTCACCCATATAACTTGAAAACAGACCAGCAGAATCATTATTATCAATGTTAAAAAAAGTATGATTTGACAATTTAACTTTTTCTAAAATCCTCTGAACAAAAAGAATACGATTTCGATTTCAAATCGATTGTTTGCACAGCCCTAACTTGGCGTGTTAAAATTTCGCACAGATATGATCGAGAAGTTGTTTTTGCATTGTAGTGCATCAGTTAGTTCCAAGCAAACATAGAAATTAAAAGATAGAGCACCGTTATGGCAAAAGATAAAAGTAAAATTATATTGGCCGATATATTTCAGTGTCCAATGGACACTAGTCTGGATCTGATCTATAGTCATGCTGTTCATGGTCTTGTTCGGATGTGGGGTGCAGCTGTGCGCCGTCAACACGCATCACTGTACTGCTGCAAATGTCTGCACTGCACATGCTTTATGCATGAAGCACCGTCTCATGCGGTGCGTAATGCATGAGGTCTGTTGTAAGGCTGGTGAGCGGCACAGCATATATTGTGTGCTGGCTGTTTCGATGCACAACTTATGTGGCACAATTACAAACATTGCACACTCTACGACACTGGGTAATCTTGGTAAATTTCACCTCGACATCATCTCCATGTGCATCAACAGAGTGTCAAAAGAAAAGAAGAAAATTATATAATATTAATTTTTATCGAACATAATCAGGAGACAGTGAAAAGGTGCTACTTACGGAGTGGTTCTGGAATTCCACCATATGTAGGTGTGAAACAGCAAGGCTTTGATAACCTTTTTACCTGCGCCAAGCAGGTTATGTTTTCGGTTGCTTTGGTTTGTCAGCAGGAGAACTGAAAAAGTTGTGCACGGATCTCAATGTAATTTTGTAGAGTTGTTGGAAATGACACACGGAACAAGTGATTACAGTTTGGTACATTTCTGTATCCTATAAGCAACATAACATAATAGCATCTAGTTGACTACTGTAATGAGCTTAACTGCAGCAACACACAGCACTACTGCATGGTACTAACACAGCTAAGATAGTTTAGCGGTTAGCCCTAGGGTCTGCCAAGCTGGAGACCCAGGTTCGCGTCTCACCTCCGGCAGATTGCGAACATATTTATTTTTATGACTATAATCTGGCGTACCACCAAGAGCGTGCTTGCGTGGTGACACGCGATTAAACTTCGTTGCATTTCTGTTACATAATAGCGTCTAAATATTTTGGCATCAATGACCCCATGGCCTTGGCACAGGTTTGCACTCTGAGTGATTCTAGTTTTTTTGGTTATTTTTTCATGCGCTGTTTTTCATTCTTTATTGAGAGATGGCGATAGGATTAGTTGGGCAACTGGAATGAAGAGTTGGGGGCAGACATTGCAGGAAAGCCGGATAGGGGATTAGAACCCGCGGCCTGCTAGACCTATGGTCCCGGGGGGGCGCGCACCATAACCTGCCACCGCGCCTCCCTCGATAGCCATTTTAAGAGAGGAAGCCGGCACAGTGGCAGTCATATAAATTAGTATGTAAATGCTAGAGAATAAAAATGTGAGGAAAACATTTTGGAATTGGACTGCGTCGACTTCACTGCGTGATTCTCATGTCCCAGTTTCTTTAATAGAACACCAAGAGACCATATACTGCTTTGAAAACACAAAGCGACAAAATCTAATCTGTTACCCAATTGTCCCCTTTGATAAGGTTGCCACGGGATTACACAGACCACAGTGCAATGGACGGGTGTGATGCAACTTGCATTGCATTGTATAAGGCAAGGCAATGTAAAGTTGGGCAAAGTTGACAGATTTTTACTCAACCGTGAAAGTAGGCTAGTGATCAGCAATATACATAACACACGGCACACTTTGCTCAACCTGCCTGGACATGGAGAGAGAAAGCGAGATAAGAGACGCACATACTATCATAAGCAAAGTAAACTTCACAGTACACTATGAGATTCAATAGAGTTTAGTTAACGTAACGAGAGAACATTATGGGTTAAAGTCACATGGCCAAGCAACAATTACTTGCTCTAGTTACTGTTTCAGAAGTCCCCCTATGGTTCATGTATGTTTAAGTTGAAACAAACCATCGCTACAAAACTGTGGAAGCACGGTGGTTAACATTGCTGCCTCACAGCTAGATGGTCCTGGGTTCGAATCCTAACCGGGACAAGTCCTTTCTGTGTTGTGGAGTTTACATGTTCTCCGTGGGTTTCCTCCGGGCACTCAGGTTTCCCCCACCACCAAAAACATGTTCGAGTTCTAGTTGACCTGCTCCATTCATGTTGTCTGTAAACCTGGCCAAGGCACTGGCTCAGAATCTGGAGTTGGCCCCCGAACGCTGCGCACGGGGCTCGCTCCTCAAGGATGGGTTAAATGCGGAGGTGTGTTATGAAATAAAGTAAAGTATGCCTTTGTACATTATTCATGTGAACTGAGTATTAGCAAGAATTAACAAAAAGTAAGTCATTGAATTAAGTTGGGATGGCACCTGTGAACAAATTATTATGTGCGAGCATAGCCATTTATAATTAAAAAATATAAAAAGAATAGTATCTCTAATGTCTCAACAACATGTTCCTGTGGAAATGTTCCACATTTCTGTTCCACATTACTGTTGCCTTCGGCACTGAACAAGTTCAAATTCAAATAAAGGGCAAGATAAAAACCAAAACTAATATAATTATAAATTGTTGCTTAAATAATTTCACCCTTAATTTCAGTTGAAGTTGACTTCATATAAACTATACGAGCCCGAGCCACGCTACCAGACACCCACAGAATCAGCAGAGCAGATACAAGCCATGGAGCCATGAACGGAACTCTCCACTCTACTTCTCCCGTTTCCCCACACGATGCCAACACACACAAACCTCAATCTGTCAGTCACACTGCTTAACATCAACATACCGAGCATGCCACATCCAATTATGGAATTAAGAAACAAGGGGAGTGACAATGCTACAAGCAATTCTGGCTCGAGGGTCCACCTCTAGACCAGTTCAGAGATATAAATAAATGTTGATATTATTTCTTTAAAGTTGAGGTGACACCATTTGTGTATGAAATTGTCAAAATTACGATATTTTGCTTATAAATAAATAAACTATTTTAGAGCGTTAGAAAATCCCCCAACAATTTGTAATAGCCACGTTTGGGGCTAAAATAAATTGAAAAATATTAACAAAATAACCAAATTCATTACGTTGAAACTACAATCATTGTTAATCAAAGAATCTTGAATGTCAAGTCTGCCAAATGTCCTGATGCTCCAGGGGGTTAGGGGTGGAGGGATTTCAAAACGAGACGGTGGGCTGGAACGCCCATTTTATGCAAATAGTGTACACCAACCAGAAAATGTCTCGACTGAATGTTTTCATGGCCAAGATTAGTCATCGGCACAATTTAGATACACGAAACCGTCTAAAAAACGTGTTTTTGATGTTACCTCCTCTACTTGTCTTTAAGTAGATTGATAAAATAAAAGCCATATTGATTGTTAACAATGATTATTGGTGAATTGCTGGAATGCGCTGTGAATGATGGATCATGTCATTCATGTGACGTAACAGAGCAATGAGTAGGTGTTGGCAGTTTTCCCTCTGGTGTAGAGTATAGTTGCACTTTAAAAAATAGTAGAAGATCGGAATCGGTAACTTTTCATCCTAAAAAGATCGGGAGCAAAAAAACATGATTGGGGCATCCCTAAACCTAAATCAATGTTTCGTTCAAGTTGAAAAGTAATATCTTGGTCCGCGTTGGCGAATGGTTATGGACACCGCACCTAACGCGACCCCATTCATGTTAGTGGCGCTGCGTCTACCGCAGCGTCGCGAGTTCGACTATGCTCGTCGACTTGTCTGCAATGTCTACCCCCGATCTCTTCAACCCAGTTTCCGACTAATCCGATCCAATAAAGATGGAAAAACGGCACTGATGCCAGAAAAAAATTACTTGAAGAAACGTTATCTTGTAGTTTTCAAGATTTAGAATTTTTTGTGGTGGGGTAAATCAACTGATTAGTCAACAAATTGCTTCAACAATCGGCAACTACTGTCGACTATCAACATAAATCACCGCATACATTTCTGAAACCTTAACAGTTAGTCATGTCAGCCTGACTGGGCTGTGGCCTCCGTAGCATCCGTGCGTAAACATACGCTTATGTTTTGTTAACAGTAAGTAATGTTCAACAAAGCACAACCCCTGACCCAACGTATGTGCGAGTGTGTGCATGAGCTGCACAACCCCTGCAGATTCCAAAGTGCAAACAGGTGTTTTTTTTAAATTTGTTTGAATATCAAAGTTTATACTGACAGCTGTAGTGGCACCACCTCCATCCACACCTCGCGTGGTGGATTATTGGCACCTTTCCCCATTCTGCCTCCCTGGCATTTATTCAACAGGAAGGATTAAGCAATGTGTGTGTGTGTGTGTGTGTGTGTGTGTGGATGTGTGTGTGTGTGTGGTTTGACTTGGTTTTCAGGATTGTGTGTGGGTGTGTTTACTGGGACTGCATTAAAACGCGCACAATGACCACATTTGCA
>OMKY01122379.1:1211-11494 GCA_900302395.1 Bregmaceros cantori | reverse complement strand
AAATCGTATTTATAACGCACCTTTCATTGCAATCAAGCAATCTCAAGGTGCAACATGGCATGATTAAAAGACAAGTTGTAAAAATAAGCAGTAAAAACCATTTAAAACAGTTAAAACCAATTAAAACAGATTCTAGAGAAAGGTTAAAAGAAAGCTGTTTTAAAAAGATACGTTTTAAGTTCCCATTTAAAAGCGTACACCCCTATGCTGAGTTAGGACGGTGATGTTGCCCCCTGCGTGTGGAATTGTTGGTTTGACCCAAATTGTGGGTGTGTCGGGCACGCTTTTGCCGCGCTCAGTTGAGTCTATATAAGAAACGAGTTGGCTTGCGTTGTGGCGACTCATACCACATCTTCGAGTCTGCGTCTCATTTTTATTAAATATCTATTGGTTGCCACCTGGGCACCAAACCATGTACATATGCATGTATACATGTGTGAGTATGTGTGTGTGTGTCTGTGTTAAACTGAGTGTGTGTGTGTGTTAAACTGTGAGTGTTTGTGTGTGTGTGTTAAACTGTGAGTGTTTGTGTGTGTGTGTTGGAGGTGCTAGATGTGAGAAAAAGTAATGAGGTTTTTACGGCAACGCTGCGTGTTAAACCAAGGTGAAAATGCCCTGCGATGTGAACATGATCTCGCTCAGTCCCGGCCACAGGTGAGGCAGGAAAGGCTGACACACATGATCTAATATCAGTAGCTCTCCACACAAGCCACAATCAGAGAAAACCAGTGGGCTCTATCTCACACGCGTGCTGCTAAATATGTAGATATTGTCTTGTTGTTCACTAAGATATTTTTCAAACAGACCATGTAGTCCCCTCATGTACTCAGCAATGTTCTGCAGTAATTTAATATATTTTTTTAATGTCTGGATCAATGTACATATAATCATGTCTTAGTAGGGTGGATTGTCCAGAAGCTAAGTAGCTTGCTATTTTACCATCTAATAGTTAACCATCCTCTTAAACCTAGCGGTTGTGGTTCCTGCCGACAGACAGGTCTTAATGTTAAAAGCCATCTTAACCAGTGCATGCGTTGTTTATATATCAGTACTGCTACCGCAATTTGCAACTCAACTAAAATGTAGAATCATCTCCAAGCTCCACTGTTTCGGGATGGGCCGGTCGATCAGTGATTATCACCCTTGACGAGTAAGCGAACGTCTCGAGTCGCTATATACACGTACAAGTTAATTCCATCGTGTTATGAGATCAGCTGGCCGGCCCGATCGAACCGAGTTGTATAATACGGTCTGACTGTGTTGATCTAAATTCTTATTATTAACGTGAGCTTCCATTCATGCTCGCATTATTCTGCCAGCTCTGCCGTTTGTGAGATTTTAAACAACACTCTCCTTGGGCCTAAAGCCTAGTAGGCAATTGTCATCTGCGAAATTGGCTAAGACTGCGCCAGTAAGCAAGTACACAGAGATCCAGTACACCAAGCACGCACCTTAACATGCATTCTTAGATTCATACATTTATGTTCCATGTTTAATGGTAACTTAATAACTACCACCAGGAATCATAACACTAACGGCCCTATTAGGGTTAATATTATTAATGCTTTTATTAAAGCAAGTAAGTCTAATTAATTTTTATACATACTTTTGTTGTACATCTTAAGGCTAAATAGAACCATGATTATTATTTAATTATTTTTTATTTTTATTTTATTTTTTCGAATTGACAAGATTAATCTTTTTTACATCTTGGTCCATCTGAATATTTTTTTAAACATGGGTGGTGGAGGGGCATAAAAAGATTAGTCATCTATATTTTTCAAAAATTGGCAACTAATCGACAATAGAAATAATGGTTAGTTGCAGCCCTAGTGTTGATGTTCAAAAATAGACTTCTACCATTAACAAAAAAGGGACAGTAACAGACTGAATAATCTGAGCAGTAATGTAAGGCCTTAGACAGGTAGGTGCCTGGATTCTATTTCAGCAGTTGCAGAAAGCCATGACGGGGTCAACTTGCAGAGCATTTTGAATTACAGCAGTCTTTGGCTCCATGACATCTCGTCTGGGGCCCAAAAAAACCTGTCCTCCACAAGAACCTGACTATCTTCATCAACATCTAGTCTATAACGCTTTAGGAAGTGTTTGTTCCTGCGGCAATTAGGGTATGAAATCAAGATGGGAAATGCAATCATCTACAGTTAGCAATGCTAGCAACTCAAGTTCTCTATCTAATAAACACACTGGCTGTGTCCGAAATCGCTCCCTATCCCCTCCCTCTTAACCCCCATATAGTGTACTCACTTATAGTGCACTCAACAGCAACGGCCGAGATTTCGGACACTAGAGTTAGAGATGTCAAAATTATTATAAAATATAATCATAAAATTCAACAATCATCAGAAAAAGTCAAAAGTACTTTGTTTTACTCTCACCGTGCCATTTTTTTTAATGTTTAGGTCATTTTTAAAAAACGTCTCGCAATGCATTATGGGTTATATTGCTTCGACTAGGGTCCATCCGATGCTCACTACTTTTTGCGGTGCATTGTGGGATACTTTTGGGCATTGGGGGATACTCAGTGCACTATTTAGGTTGCATGGTGAATTCGGACACTCCTACAAAATGACGTGCGCCCCATATAGTGCACTATATGGGGCATAGGGAGCGATTTCGGACACAGCCACTCTTTCAGTGACAATGCATTGCCCAGCAGTCCTTCAAAAACAAACGCTTTATCACCAAAGAAATGAAGATATATTTAGAATGGAAAAATAATGTAAACATCTTCCTTATTAGACACCGTCTTCCTTATTTTAAAAGCTGTTTGGACATCATTTACGCTGAACATTTGGTCAAAGTTTCTGCAGTTGAAGGGTTTAAGATGAGGTTGACCTGCAAGACTGAATTGAGAACCAACTTGTGGACTGATTGATCTAAAGGGCTTCATTCCACACTCCATGGAAGTTAGAGTTTTCCCAAGTGAGGCCCCACCGGTGGTGATGGGGGGGAGGGAGGGTCCCATAATAGGGCGGGGGACTTTGGCGCTCCATAGCAACACAGTGCAATCTGCCGCTGTTGAACTGCTAATGTGTGCTGCAAACCTTGGCACCATTAGCATACTGTGTTGGGACGGGCCTGTCAGAAGTCATGCTTGTTTGCTCGTCAAAGCCAGCACATTTAATTGGTTTCAAAAGTAGTCGTTGTGTGCGGGCTCTGTGGCGCAGTCGCTAAGGCACCCGCAACCAGCAAAATGTATGGTGCCTGCGACTTAGTTCACAGGCAGTTACAGGTTCTCCCCCAGAAACGCCGACATTTCTGCAATTACTTCTCCCAACCTCTCTCATCCTTCTTTCAAACTAATCCTGTATGTCCATAAAATGGAATATGGATTTGTGCTGGAGAATGAATCCATAATTATGGGATTCTATTTAAAAGCCTTATTGTGACAATGCCTGATTCCCTTCATGTTTTTTCCACTACTCACACATTTTTATATTAATATTTATATTTATATTTATATTTTGATGTTTCCAAACCTCATTAATGAACATTCAGCATGAAGTACTTGGGTTATAACCACCAGTTGGCAAATGCTCCATACATTTTTGTATTTGGCAAATTAAATAACAATGAATTACTGGCGTTTGTTTGTTGGAAAGACCAATGTGATAAGTAAACATTTTGTAAGTTCCGTTATTCTACCATAAAATATTGGGAATTATTCATTCACGATACGACTAAGTAGGCAATTCATTCAATGATTGCCTGTTTAATCAACACAGCTATTGGTGCAGTTGTACAACAAATCTAGAAAAACACACACACACACACAGACACACACACACACACTAATCTGTTTCCCCCCACTGTGTATTTCTCAGGCAGCAGCACTGTCCTTGCAGCGGCGGGTGGCTCTGACAAATCCTGCCACCACCAGGGGCTGTGAGCTACAAACACAGGAGGCCATTGATGGCTGCAACAAAAAGGGGCCCCGTCACACACTGTTGAAACGTGTGCCGCTCTAGGAGTAAGCCTCTCTTTCTCTCTCTCTCTCTCTCTCTCGCTCTCTCTCTCTCTCTCTACCTCTCTCTCTCTCTCTCTCAGTCCCTCACACACACACAAACACACACTCTCTCTCACTGGAAGCTCCTATACATGTCTCTGCTGTGGTGTGGGTTGACTGACATCCAATGTCTACACAACAAGTGCAGCCTCTACTTGCTAACCTATATTATACACAATATCATATCAAGCAGTGGAATTGGAAGAGAAAACCTTATTTTTTTGCTTGTATTCAATTCAAATTTCTGTGTTACTGCGCCCAGGAGGGATGCATATTCCTGGGTAGATGGTTTACTTGTATCTTTGGTGGTAGTTTGTGTAGTGTCGGGTTGTGGATATAAGTTGCTGTTGTGTTACACATGACTTCACAATTATGATCTTGCCCGTGCTAGGGCTGGTTTAACCCCTATGTTCCGAAATCTCTATGTTCAGAAAAGTTATGGGCATTTAGTCATAGTAGTCGACACAGTAAGGTTCGGGGTAAACCCCTAATCTTAGGCCCTACTCTAACCCTAACCCCTTCCCTAACCACTACCCAAACCCTAACCCCTAAATGATAAATGACCCATCATTTTTCTGAACTTAGGAATTTCGGAACATAGGGCTGAGCCCCTGGAGCTAATGTGCTAGTACTAATTGACTGATGCCACTACTAACATGATCACATGGAGATGCTAATGCCAACTTGAGGATCCAGCGTTTTTAAAGGCCCCTCTGTGCCATTGGCTGTGTCCGAAATCGCTCCCTATCCCCTACTCCCCACCCCCCATATAATGCACTCACTTATAGTGCACTCAACAGCAACGGCTGAGATTTCGGACACTAGAATTGGCAGTGTCAAAATTATTATAAAATATAATTATAAAAAATATAATTATAAAATTCAACAATCATCACAGAAAGTCTGAAGTACTTACATTTATAACTATTTGCCGCGGTCGGCCGCTCTATACTCCCGTCGCGGCATTTTATTTAAGTTTAGGTCCTTTTTAAAACGTCTCGCAATGCATTATGGGTTATATTTCTCCGTCGGGTACATCCGATGCTCACTACATTTTGCGGTGCATTGTGGGATACTTTCAGTGCACTATCTAGGGTACATGGAGAATTCGGGCACCCCTACAAGATGGCGTGCGCCCCATATAGTGCACTATAAGGGGGTTAGGGAGCGATTTCGGACACAGCCACTGTCAGTATTAGCAGTGCGCAGAGCTCTGAAGCGCCTTTTGTTACTTCCGATGATTTTCACCGTCGTTGTTTATTGCAGATTGGACACCAACATTCCATCTTAGTATCAGCCTACTCTTCCATGCCTCAACCACTTGTTCGACCAGACAATATGTTGTGCCGCCGATGACAGTAATAGCCAATGATGCTCTGCACCTTGACCATAATAAGTTATGTTGAATATATTATTCCCATCAGACGTGCTCATGCTTGCGTGGACCGGTTGACATCCCGCTAACTGGGATAAGAGGTTAGGGCCAAAGCCATGCATACCCGAGCCAATGTCAACATGAAGAAAGTACATCTGATGGATGTCAGGTTGCACTGACCTAGGAGTAAATGGTACATTGGATGACAGAGGACTCTCTGTGATTGGATAAGGGAAAATTCTTGTGGTCTCCCCTTGTTGGTTCTGAAGAGTATATATTCTATGTCAATTTCAATAAACTGGGAGGCTCTCAGAGCCCACAATCAAGATTCAAGATTAAAATTTAATTCGCCATATTCCATATACATGACAGCACACACACATTGAATTTTAGTTGCATCAACTCTCTCTAGATCAACAGGTAATGAACAAGGTCAATACAAAATGAAGAAAAGCAGCACATAAGTTATAAAGTGGCATTGGCATAGAATCAGCACTTGTATTGTAACATGTCAACATATCAAGCAGGGCTACTACCCCCTGTGTTCAGTAGCATCACTGCGCGTGGCAAGAAACTGTTTCTCAGTCTAGAGGTCTTAGTGCGCATGTCTGAACGTGATCTGTTTCTCTCTGGGTATTAGGTCACAGAATGACTTGTCTTGAAGTAACAGATGATGCAATTAGCAAACAGGTTAATTCACATCATAAACAACCGCAGTAGCTGTGTCCAGGCACCTGCCTAGAACACAGACTGTCTTCTTGATCAACCTGTCAAGTCTGTTCCACTGTCTCCCTCAGATTGCAGCACACAGCTGCATATACTGAGCAGAGTTCACCCCAGTTAGCAGCACACTGTAGTGCAGTGGTTAGCATTGCTGCCTCACATCTAGAAGGTCCCAACCCAACCAGGTCCTTTCTGTTTGGAGTTTACATGTTCTCCCCATGTCCGCGTGGATTTCCTCCGTGCACTCCGGTTTCCCCCACCACCAAAAACATGTTCTAGTTAACCTGCTCCATCCTGTGCCCCGTTACCATATTGGGGTGAATTCTCAACAGATTAATGTACAACATGTCCAAGGTTGAGGGGCCTACTTTGAAAATGTAGTACAAGTTAACCATTATCAAGTTACCAGTATCATGTTTCAAAAGTAAAGTAAGGCTGCTGGCTCTGTGGCGCAGTTGGTAAGACATCCGCACCAAGCACACGTATGGTTCACAGGAATGGGCAGCGCCGCTGAGTTCTCCTTCACTCGCGGACCTTTCAGCAATGTCTTCCCCCGATTTTTCTCGACCCATTTTCAAATCTAACCCTGTCAATCAAATGGAAAACGGCGCTAACATGGAAAAAAATAATTTAATTAAAAATTTACATTCCACATTAGATACGTAGATTACTTTCAAATACAAGTTACTACAATGACTTCTATTTGATTTCCATAATACTTACATAGGTGGATTTCAAATGTAACTGTAGCCATGGAGCGATCAGATCCACCTATAAGCAGAGATGGCAAGTAACGAAGTACAAATACTTAAGTACTGTACTTAAGTAAAATGTTCAGGTATCTGTACTTTTAGAAGTACTTTTTTCTGTGATTACTTTTCTCTTGTAGTGAGTACATTTTTAACAAAAATATCTGTACTTCTACTCCTTACTTTTACCAAAACAGGCTTGTTCCTTTTTTTGTGTGCATTGACGTCTATAATATCAGTCAGTAGGGGGCGCTGATGCACCGAGTACAGTCCCAGTTATTAAGTTAATAAGTGGTTTTCATTTAGTCCTGAGATATAAGCTAAATTAGGTTAGGTTATTAGTCATTAATTAAACAATAACATTGACAAACTAACATTGAAAAATACAATTTTATTTGTAGTACTTTGTACTTTATACTTTCAAAAATACTTTTGAGTAGGTTTTAGAGCCTATACTTTTTACTTTCAAAAATACTTTTTGAGTACGTTTCTCAGCCTGTACTTTTAACTCTACTCGAGTAGATGTTTGGACCAGTACTTTGTAGTCTTACGCAAGTTGTTTTTTTACTAATGTATTTTACTCTTACTCAAGTAAGAAATCTGAGTACTTTTGCCATCTCTGCCTATAAGCATTATATTGAGGCTTTTTGGTTCCATGTAAATGGGGCTACTGATTATTATTACGCTTCCACCGGAGTGTGAAATGGGGCTGTTACGTCACTGCATTACGTCACGGCTTGGCGGCGGCAGACATCATACTGGTATAATGTATGGTGAAGTTTACATATACATACGGTCAGAGATGGCAAGTAACAAAGTAGAAATACTCGAGTACTGTACTTAAGTAACATTTTCAAGTATCTGTACTTTTAGAAGTACGTTTTTCCTGTGATTACTTTTTACTTGTACTGAGTACGTTTTTAACAAAAATATCTGTATGTCTACTCCGTACTTTTACCAAAACAGACTCGTTACTTTTTTTTAATTTTTTTGCATTGCCAGGGTAGGTATAAAATGTATAGTATGAGTCAGTGCTGATGCACTGAGTGCAGTGCCAGTTATTAACTAAATAAGTGATTTTCATTTAGTCCCGAGATATAAGCTAAATTAGACTAGGTTGTTAGTCATTAATTAAACAATAACATTGACAAACTAACCTTGAAACAAATGCATTTTACATACAATTTTATTTTTAGTACTTTGTACTTTATACTTTCAAAAATACTTATGAGTACATTTTAGAGCCTGTAATTTTTACTTTCAGGCTGTACTCTTAACTTTACTCAAGTAGATATTTGAATCAGTACTTTGTAGTCTTACTCGAGTTGTTTTTTTACGAATGTATTTTACTCTTACTCAAGTAGGAAATCTGAGTACTTTTGCCATTTCTGCATACGGTTAAGTAGTATTATTTCCACTTTATGTGTATTATATAGGGGCAAATAGAACGACGTAGTTAGGCTGCCATCTGCTGTCTGATCTGATACCATATTACCATGGATAAATCAATAATAGAACACTATTAGAACAACAGACAGTGTTAAACAAATATCGCTCACTGCCTGTTCGTCTGACCCCGATGATACCAGCAAAATGTCTGCCGCCGCCAAGCCGTGACGCCACCGTGCAACAGCCCTATTGCAATGTGGCAAAATAAAGCTGATTCCGAACTGAGATTACATCTGGGCCATCTTGTTCCTCCATATGTATCACTAAACCATTGTAAGCTTATATTTCCAAGAGAGCCTTTTCTGTGTCTTCAAAAGCCTCCGTGTCCAGCACTCTGACATCAGCTGCACCTGGCCAATGTTAGCCCCCCGAGCTAACGATCCCTCTTCTTATTTCACACTGGAATAGAAAATGTGGTTCCTTTTGTTATTACAAATTCTCAGGTTTAAACGTGTGCATACATTTGGAAGGTTGGAGGCACAGCCCTGCTGACACTCAGAATGCTGATAAGTCTCTCAGTGTGGAAGAATGCTAAGAAAATCAGAGAAACCGCAGGCAGCTAGAGAGAGAAAGAGAGAGAGAGAGGTGTTGCTACATCGCTACTAGCACGCAACATGCTAGTTACTGCTCCTTGTCTACCTATTTAAGACTAACTAGTTTGACCTTGTTGACTAGCTATTTAGATATTTATATAGCTAGATGGTTATAGTTGACTCTCTTCCCATTTACAGCTAGCTAGTTAGGGCTTCTTGTCAAGCTAATTAAATTTAGCTAGATTGTTAGACCTAGATTTACGGCTAGTTAAAGCTAGCTGGAAACTTAAAGGTAGTTGACTAGCTAGTTGAACATAGCTAGATCATAAGACATAGTTTTCTAGCTATTTCAAGGTGGCAAAGTAGTTATAGTTAGCTTTCTAGCTACTTAAAGCCAGCTAGTTAGAGTTATTTGTCTAGTTAGTTGAAGCTAGTGAGATAATTAGAGCTAGTTACAGCTAGCTAGACCATTAGAGCTAGTTTTCAAAGCTAGTTAATAAGCTAGCTAGATTGTTAGAGAAATTATATTCTAGCTAATTAAAACTAGCTAGATAGTTTGAGTTAGTTAAAGCTAGATTAGTTTGTAACATTAGGCAACTATCTTGAACTAAACTTAGGACAAGGTGCCTTCACTCACCCGATCCTTTTCCAATGAAAGCCAAATAAACTTCTCAAATGACAGATTTATAGATAAGTGTGTTTTCGTGTCATAATGAACGCCATTCTCCGCGTGGACACACACATACACACATTTTCATATCATATCAAGAAAAAAAAAATTGGTGTGTGTGTGTGTGTGTGTGTGTGTGTGTCATGCAGTTTCCCAATCATACAAAAACACACAAGCACACACATGTGCACAAATACACAGCAAATCGTCCGAACCCCCCCTCCCGCCTCTCTCTCTCTCTCTCTCTCTCTCTCCTCTCAACACACACACTCTCTGTCTGTTTCTCTCTCTCTCTCTCTCTCTCTCTCTCTCTCTCTCTAACACGCACACTCTGTCTGTTTCTCTCTCTCTCTCTCACGCACACTCTCTGTCTGTTTCTCTCGCTCTCTCTTTATTGAAACCAAATGATAGTGCGGAGTCCGGGAAGCAGTGAGGAACAGAGGCAGTCGGAGGGGTGGGCCACACTCACCGAGTGCTGAGCGGAAAGAGTAAGCAAAGGCTAACTTGTATTTATGCGCTAGATGCTGTGAACGAGCTGGTGCATCCGTGTGTTTGTGTGTGTGTGCGTGTGTGGCGTTTGTGTGACCACTAGGTGTTGCTGTACACAAAAACAGAATGCAGAGTACCACATAATAAAAGAAGAAACACACTTGGTGACATTGTATGTCCAATTTCACACTATTTAAAACAGTCGATTCAACAGTTTGGAGAAAACCCTGCAGAACATTGACAACGGAGAACATGGAGACTGGAGAAG
>OMKY01122324.1:0-10412 GCA_900302395.1 Bregmaceros cantori | reverse complement strand
ATTTGACCTAAGCAGAGTAATTCCGTTGATGAAGGTGGTTATTTACAGTATATACAGTATACCTTCAAAACATGGGAAATGCTGACGTATTCATACTTACGTATATACACACATACCACAATATACACTGATCCATTTCTTATAATGTATTTCTTAGTGCTAGGTTATGGCATTTTATAACATGACCAGTTCTCGTCAATAACAATATAATTGACAGGTAAAAACACATCAATTCTCCTTCCTGGTTGTTTTATCTTTTTTTTTTTTTTTCATTTCCATATTTTTCTTCCATTCCTTTGGAAAGTGAATTTCGGTTTCATGAAATATTCTGTTGTTGTCGTTGTTGTTATTATTATTATTATTATTATTATTATTATTATTATTATTATTATTATTATTATTATTATTATTATTATTATTATTGCGTAGATAGCTAAATAAAATACAATTGCGTAAATAAATAAATCCCGAGCGACAGCGACGTTCAAATTTCCCGCCTTTAGCGCATCGTCCCGCCCTCCATGTGCCCGGAAAACGGATATCGAGGGCGAGTTTCGAGTGGAGAAGATGGTGACGTCACGTCAGAAAACATTCACCCCTGTCTGTCTGGGACAAGGTTGACTCCATGGTGAAGTGAAAGTACATTTTAAATGTTTTAGAACCGTCCAAACCGTTCACAAACGTAAACATTCAGCCCGACTGTCCAGCAACAGAACAAGCGGGACCGCGCCGTAAAACAGGTGAGTTCGTTACGAGCCGTGGAGTGCGGAGCTGGCCTGTACTTGGCCCGCGCACCACCTTGCTGCGTCTGTTATGACTTCATAATGACACGCTGCCCTGGGCGACAAACCTACATTGGCTCCACAGACCTACATTGAACGCAGCATCACGCATGGCGAGAAGCTGCTTTTAGGACAACTGCCGATCGTCACTATGAACGACTGGTCTAACTCCTGATCTGTCTGAATTACTGATCGTCTCTACGAACTAACTGATCTCTCTATGAACTACTCATACGTGGTCAACCTGAACTACTGATCTGTCTATGAACTACTGATCTGTGATCAGTCTGAACTACTGATTTGTCTATGAACTACTGATCTGTCTGAATTACTGATCGTCTCTACGAACTAACTGATCTCTCTATGAACTACTGATATGTGATCTGATCTATGAACTAACTGATCTATATGAACTAACTGATGTATTTGAACTACTGATATGTGATCTGTCTGAACCACTGAGCTGTCCTAGTATGAACTTCTGATCTGTATATGAATTACTGATCTTCTCTACAAACTACTGATCGGCAAAATTAAATGTGAAGAAAATAATCAATGCTACGTTTAGGACCGCAACTGTTTTGCAATCAAATATTCTTCCAAAGTATCCATCAATTAATCGAGTAAGCGGACTAAACACAGAATATTTAATAAACAAATGTATACATTTCTCGGGATGATCAACATTTTGAAATGGTTTTCATAATATAAATGTGTTGTTAGTTTTAATTTAGTTTATGACATTTAATGAAATGATTAATTGAGGGGAGACATTCATAGTCAAGTATTTTTTGAAGTAGAGTAATTACGATTAATTGATTTAATCGTTTCAGCCCTAGTCTTTAAAAAGAGTAATTTCAGAAACGATTGTAAAGAGCTACTTGATTGTTGTGCATTCATTATTATTATTATTATTATTATTATTATTATTATTATTTGTAAGTAATTTTTTGGGGCGCCAGCACTGGTTTCCATTTCTTATTGAGAGAGACAGTGACAGGATTAAATCGGAAACTAGGATGAAGAGTCGGGGGAGACATTGTAGGAAAGCCAGAAACGGTATGCAAACCAGCAGTGCAGCTCGGACTGTGGCCTGAGGAACGCACTCTATAACCACTCTGCCACTGCGCACGCCCCCTACATTCATTATTTTTATACATATCTTGATATCATTTGCTGTATTTCAAGTCCACAAGAATCCAAAAATTACTTGAGTAATCGTTTCAATAAATCGCCAGTGGCGTGTTGTACATCTCCATGCATGCAATTAATATGTTTGCCTCTTCTCTCTGCAGCCAACAGCCAGGATGACCACCATAGCTACACTGCCTCCTCACTCACGCAGTAAGCTGATATTTTGTATGCATGGATCTCTCCCACACCTTTCAGCATTTCCATATGCTAAAATCATTTTTTAAAAAGTTCTGTCCCGAACGGCTCAGCCAGGCCAAGTTTAACGTTTTCCTTCTCGGAACCGTTTCACCACCAAAAAAATATCGGTCCTGAACCGGTTCGAAGCGCAAACATTTTGTTCGTTCGTGAAGTTCCTTATATTGCGCAATGTTAAGTTTAAATATAGTTTATACAAAATATATTGGGTTGACTTTCAAACTTCAGTGCAACTGTATTAACTTGAAAACCGGCTTTAAACTGCCTTTACATTCGCTTCCTCCTCTGTCCACAAGATGGAGCACCAGAGGCATGGGGCTTGATGACTGACAGTGAAAGTTGGATGGATGCACAACCGGAAATAGTCTCCCAGACATAGGATATGTTAAAATATGTAGAAAACAGAAAAACATGTTTTCAACCGGTTTTGTGGATTTCATAATGTTCCGTTTCTGTTCCTCATAAAATCCTGTGAAATTCTGTTTTGTTTTCGGTTCGGAGCCCTGGTTAGAACCCAGTTATTCTAAACAGTGTTTATGTAAACAGTGTTAATCTGAAGACGAGTCATTACACACAGTTAATTTAAACGGTCAATCTAAACACAGCAGTCAATTCTGTGCTGCCATAATCGATCATTGTTTATTTTATTGTTTTTACCAACGATCGGAAATTGGTACACAATACTTGTCATATATGTGCACACTGCACCAACTAAGAAGTATCTCTTCCTTGTCCATAGTAGGTTCATAATATCCCAATACCTCCGTGTTATGGAATGAAAAAGAGAAAAGCAATTTCATCAATTTAATTTAAACTCCAGTTGATACTGGAGAACGTATTTTCGTCATGCAGCCAATTGAGCCAATTTGCATGGTAGCACTGGTACACCATATTACTGAGCACTGCCAAGAGGGGCCAAAAAAGTTAATGATTGATAATCAACCAATAGAATTGGTTGACAAATCAAATTATGCATTAACTGAATTTTGACAGCTCCAGATCAGCCCTAGTCTCTTGTCTCCTCAGAAAAATGTAATCAAAACCGAAGACCGATTTAATGGGGGAAGAAAAATCTGGGGTCTGTACAGTTGTATGCAAAGATTTGGGCAAAGCAAATCATTTTTAAGATTTTCCTCCATACATTCCTCCATAATTTCAGTAAAATGGATCATAACAAACAGTGGTATTTGGAAAGTTGGCAGTTCATAGGATTCATAGAAGGTGTGCAGTAATTACATCAGGATAATTATGTCAATATTTGGAAGATCCTCCTTTTCAAGAAATAACCTCCAAACCCTTCATGGACCTTACACACTGCTCTCTTTCTGTTGTAGGGGCGGCCGTGGCCGTCGCTGCTCGTTGGAAGTGCTACCTTTGCGTCGACCTGTTCACAGACCCCGTCACGACCCCCTGCGGCCACAACTTCTGTAAGAGCTGCATCGCGGCCCGCTGGGACAAGGAGGACGTGTGCTCGTGTCCCGTGTGTGGCGCTCGCCATGAGCCGCGGCCCAAGCTGAACATCAACAGCCTGATGGCTCGCTGGGTGGAGGAGGTGAAGAAGACTCCGCTGCACCAGTCCGACTCCGACCTGAAGGCAGCTCTGCAGCCCTGTACGGGTTTTACACACCACTCGATCTCTTCTAACACACACACACACACATACAAACATACATTTGCCTGTAATTACCTGCCGGCAAGCAGTTTGTTTTCGATCGCGTTTGTTTGTCTGTCTGTCTATCAGCAGTAAGGGTGGGAATCTTTGGTCACCAACCGATTCGATTACAATTCTGAAGGAACGATTCGATTGTGAAACGATTATTAAAGCATTTTAAATTTTAAGTATATCCATGCACTCTGTTCTGCCCTCAGCGTAAGTTTTAGGAAATTTATATGATTTTACAGTCAGTAGAGATTTGGTTATTATTTTTCTGTTGCTCCGCCTGTCCAGCATAGGGCGCCAGGTTGCAACCTTTGCCTCAGGTGCTGTTAGTGCTAGACAAGTGATTTAGCGGTCTTTTTCCTCTTCCCTCCACGGGAGAAGGACTCTATGATGGACACTCTGCAATCTTCCCAAGTTACACCCTTCACTTTTGAGCTTTGGACAACATTAGTCTGTGAGTACTTAGAGAATATAATTATAAGTTTAGTGAATTGTGTATTGTTAGTGTAATTGCTAAAATACTTACAGGTTACATTTTTGGCGTATACTGTAGAGGTATGTGTGTAATGAGGAACACAATGAGGAACACAACCCCTAACATAGTGCTCTTTATTCGTCAATGGATAAGGCAGGAAAGAGAGAGAACACTGGAATCATCTGTGTCTTAAGCCGACAGCAGTGGGGGTGTGTACATGACATCACAATGCAGTCACAAATGCAGACACAGCAGTTACACAGTTACAACAGGTCAAATATGGGCATGCAATTGGTGGTCATAGACTGTCAGTGTCCACGTGTGTATGAAATTTCCCCAAGAAATGCAAACCGCTACAATACAGTGTTTTACAGTGATACCTTTCACTTATATTACTTGACACTAATGTAGGGTATATTTCATATTACCCATTTTCGTTTTTGTTTATTCCGTACAGTTTTACAAATAGCTACTCCAAATGCCATCTACTACTGGTGAAGTAAATTCAAGAAAAACACGTATCCTGTGCCTCATTGATGATTCACCACACAATGGAGAGCGTTGTTGTCTGGCTGTTTAGTCTCACAAGACAAGAACGTGATACGAGAACAGCACACACTCCTTTGACATTCTTTGTCTCGCCGCAATTATCACCTGCAGTTCAAAAAAACAGTGCATTTTTTAATAGCAAAGATTTGAAATAATTTCCAATATATTTTATTAAAATATAAAATATCCATTGCAATGGAAATTCATGAACATTTGAACTTGCTCTCTTCAAATCTATTGAATTTGAGGAGGTTTCATGCTGCACAAGGTGTTGAACAGCAATTTAAAGCAAATCATTTGTTAGAAATTATTACTTTTGAATGACTTTTGCGAGAAACTTGAATCAAATCACTACTCAACCAGGCTCATCACGCTTTCTTTTCCATATCTTAGATTCTTCATGGAGTTCAAAATATAGGGGATCAGTGATATCAGGAAGTATTTTTAGGATAATTCAAGTCGATGTGCATGCGACTCCACACGCATGTGTATTATCACGCATCTGCACAAACTCATGCACTTTCTGATGGCTCTTGCTCACCCCTGACGCACAGGAAATGGTGTATGTTGTGTCATCAGCTCATATGTTGGGCTGGCTTGGTGGCACAGTCGGTTAGGCGCCTGCATCCAGCCCCATTTAGTCTGGTGCCTGTGCCATTTCACAGTCCACGCAGCTGTCATGAGATCGCTTCCCCTCACAGAAATAAGTATGCCGCACGTCTGCTTTCCCGCTCTCTTGTCCCCCTTCACACCTTGTCAATCAAACGGAGTGAAACGAGATGGAGAGAGCTTGTTGCAAAGTCTTCAGTGGCGGCCCAGCGGTCAGCCAGACTACGGGACTGATGGTGAAAATCAGTTTGACACCGCTGCTCTAACTTTTCTGTTTTCCAGATGTCCGGGAACTAACCCTGGAGCCCAACACGGCCGAGCACCGCCTCTCGCTCACGGAGAACAACAGGAAGGTGACCAAGGTGAAGGAGAAGCAGCCGTACCCCGACCACCCGGACAGATTCCTGTGCTACTCCCAGGTGCTGTGCGCCGAGCCGCTCCCGTGCCGCAGCTACCTGGAGGTGGAGTGGCGAGGAGGCGTGGACATCGCGCTCACGTACCGCGGGATCACCAAGCGAGGCTCTCGCGGCGACAGCAAATTTGGGAGGAACAACAAATCGTGGAGCCTGTACTGCCATGACGGAGGCTACGCCGCCTTCCACGACAACACCCGCACGGCGGTGGAGCTGCGGCCGTCTGGGTCCACCCGGGTGGCGGTGTATCTGGAGAGACAGGCCGGCCTGCTGTCCTTCCACCGAGTAGAGCGCTCTTTACAGGCTCTGACGCACATCCACACCTTCCAAGACACCTTCACCGAGGCCCTGTACGTAGGCTTCCGGTTGTGCAACTACGGCTCGTCGGTGAGTCTAAGCGTAGGGTGATTGATGAGCCTGTGACGGTGTGTGATTTCTCGACACAAACAGGAACTGAGGACACAGTGTGTTTCGTCCTTAGCAATACAAGGCTTAATAGGAAAACGCTACGCAAAAATCATGCTGAAATATGCACACACACGCAAGATGGAATAGACTCGGGTATCTCACTATGAATTTTCAGTGGCGGTTTAAGAATTGTTCATCGGACAAAACAGTACAGCCATCCCACAAACTGTTGCAACTTGTTTTCCACAAAAGTCCATTTGATTGTGTCTTAAACTCCGTGTGCATTCAGTCCTAGTAGTACCTTGTGTCTTCTAGCTACCAAATAATATGAAATGTAAATGGTTTCCTCCACGACGTGGGATGGTGGGCTGGTCACAATACTCTAGTCTGGAAAGAAATGGAACATCCCATCGAATGGGTACGTTTTAGGTCGAATTGGGATTGAACGGTTGTTATTTTTTTATGTTTTAGGCGCAAGCACCATTTTCAATTTTTTTTTTTTTTTTTTACTGACCGGTACTGACGGTTTGGTTTGAAGGGCGACCAGTGAGGGGAATCGCTCTCACAACGGCTGTGTGTGCTGTGAGACCAAGCCCACAGGCACAAGACAGTATGGGTTTGACCTCGCAGATAAACTAGTAATGCCTTTTTTTTTTTAAATGTTAACCAATGTTCACGTTTTGCTGTTTGATGGGCTCTAAGGTTCTCTTCTGTTTTTAGTGCTAGAAAATAGCTGTGCCACCTTTTTTGTAAAAGCTATGTTAATATTTATATTTTATAACTTGTGATGAGCAATATTGCGACACTTAACTGTAAATTGATCTTGTTATTAAAACCTTGTTCTCTTTTTTTTTTTTTATCACATCCAAAGGGCTGTGGTTGTAGCCTGGCGAGCCAGACCCAACGCATCGTCCACGAATCACACATGGTTAGACAAACGCAACGTCTAGCCATGTGCGATTGGTCGACGATGTGGTTGCAGATTGTTTGAGGCCCAGTGGCTGTTTTTTCCCAGTAAAGACATGTACAGCTTTTATGTCTAAAAATCTCATATTTCTTGTCTATGTTAAATTAACTGTTGTATATTGAGAGGTTGGGGGATGCTTTTTATGAACGTCATACCATAGCCTCTTGAACAATTGTATATTTTTGATATTAATGATTCCTTTATATTTATACAGAGGTTTCAAGGGGAAACAGGGATGGGGTTATAGAGCAGAGCACTTCTCTCTGCACCTTTTTTTTTTTTTAAAGTTTTTTTATGAAGAGGTTAACCCTCGCCTCACTGTGAAGGGACCCAACGTGCCTTCACGTTATTTATTTTAACAAGCGTAAAGGGGTGAATGGGGTCATGCTAGATTTCCATAGCTAATGGAAAAGAACAAGTCCAGACTGTATTTTACAACAAAGCTGTTGAGCTCCACAGTTACTGCTTGGTCGAACAGTCTGGGAGCTAATGTACGACCAATCTTATCAGTCACTGAGGATACTGTGTTTTGGCCGATATGAGGTTCTTGGCCATATTGGCGCTCTCTTGGTATTATGGCTGCAACTAACGATTATTTTAGTAGTCCATTAGACGGTTAATCGTCTCAAAAATTGGTAACTAATCGGACATTTTCTTTCAAAATACCCCAAATTCTTACAGCGAGCAACATTCACAAGAACTTAATCTTGTCAACTTGAAATCTAGTCAAATTTGGTTATTCTTCACCAACATATTTACAAATATTAAGTTACTTTATTAAGATTAAGTCATTACATGTCATTTATACCATACATCTTCATGGATTTCTTCTAATTTTTTAAAAATCAATTAATGTTTAATTTTTTTCAGAAAAGGGGGAATATCGACACAAAACTTCCGACAATAACAATGATTCATTTCGCTACCGATTTAATCAACGACTAATCTAATAATCAATAATCGAGTAATAGTTGCAGCCCTAATTGGTATTGATGAAATTTCACAAATACCTATACACTGTTGTACTCATATGCTACCTGCGTTTGTGGTTGCATATTAGTCATCAGCATTTGCCCATCGGTATCAGGCCGTAAAATGAGGTTGCATACTAGTAGCTTCTAGAAGCAGTGTGATAGATGATGCTGGACAATGGACAGAATGCATATGTAATCCCTTTCTGCAAATCTTGTTCCCATTCCGGCAAAGAAAATTGCTCCCTCACTTACTCACACATACACAACAAAATGGCCGTTCTTGGGAACTGCACAAGTGCCATTGAACGAGTGACTTACCGGAATTATTTATATATATTTTTTGGGCCTGATACATGATTTTAGAGAGTGCTGATAACGATAAACTCATATTGGCTGATATACGTATATCGGAGACCGATACAGACCGATACTGTACCTGTCGAACACTACATCAAACACAGCAGGCCAATGTTGTGCAGCAATTTTATAGTGGGAGCCACAGCTTCGTTGAACAACCAATATTCACATTGTTTTTTTATATGTAGCATGCTTGATGGAGCCTGCATATCTATTGTTTTCAAGTTTTGTTTGCAACAATATTAATTCTTTTGAGTGTTGCCAACCCCTTCAAAAAACATGCTTAATGTGAAAGATCCTCTTTTTTTGGGGTAAATCATTCCAAATATTTTTTCATGTCCTGAGTAAAGAACGCACAGGCCTGTTCAGAATGCAGTTCTCAACTCTCTTTTTTTTCCCCCCCTGGCAAGCATTTTCATGCAAAGTAATGCGGATCTTCTGCACAAAGGATATCAAACTTTCAGAATATAAAGAGGAGAATCTGTACTTTCTAGCGGACAAAAAAGGGTCTTTCATTCTAAAATGTGTTTGGCACTTATTATTTTTTTTATTGTGGAATTCATTCGATTTTCAATTGGCGATTATTGGTTGACATGTATGTAGACAGTGAAATGATGTGTTGCTTTCTTTGTGATTAATGATGTCTATGATGAATCAATAATCAATTAACCGATCGACAATATTTAATTAATTTAATTATTACCAAACAATCAATATTTGGACAACACATTTGACAACACATTTGACTCGGCAAAGCCCAGTCTCTTCCTTCTGGGCCATAATATGCCAAGATCTCCATGAATTTTACAGAATTAAAGCCCATAATAAAAGGACCTTATCACCACCACGAATTGATAGCTTGTTAAATGTTTTTTTGGTCATTTAATTTAAGTGTCCTATTGTCCTGCCTTGCATGCTATTACAGCATATTACCTAACGGTGGCTGCTAGTGACTTAATCGAATAATCATTAATTTGGTGCGGTATCTTGCAAGTCAGGACTGTTAAAAATGTAAGTGGTGATGATGTTCTTCTATTGTGGCTTTTCATTCTGTAACACTCATGGAGGTTGTTCTTATGGATATACAGTATATGCACTGCTGTCTAATAGTTTAAGAACATGTATTAAATACTGATGGGTCAATTAATTATCGATTAAATTATTGACACCCCTACTTTAAATTGTGTGATCTCTAGATTATGAAAGCATCTGTGAGATGATTGGACTTTCCTTCATTTGTACACGTATCAACTTCTAATTCATTCCGTGTTAACTGATTAAAGGTCTTTCCATGTACCGTCTAGTATAATTACTGTCTTTAATGTATGGGCTAGTGTTTCACAAATATTTCTAGAGATTGGCGGGTAGTTCCGGTAAAATGTCTCCTCTGGCTAGGACTTCTGGTGGCTGTCACTCTGCTGTGTTCTGACTTATTTTTGAACTTGTCTCTTCAGTTAGGGTATTATTATTAATATTATTTTAAAAGGATGGAGGTCACTAGGTGGGTAATATATAATCTGCACAACCAATTCCATTTATCTGCGTCAGCTTTATGAGGGAAGGCAGCCATCCCATTGGTCCAGAGTAACGTGACCATATCGGTGAGTAACTTGAAGCAGTCGTATTACTCCCGCACGTTCTCTACTCCCCCATGTCCTCTACTCCTGCACTTCCCCTACTCCCCCATGTCCTCTACTCCCCCACGTCTCTTACTCCCCCATGTCCCCTTCTCTCCATGTCCCCTACTCCCGCACGTCCCATACTCTCCCTGTCCCCTACTCCCTCAGGTCCCCTACACCCCATGTTCCCTACTCCCGCACGTCGCCTAC
>OMKY01122278.1:0-16552 GCA_900302395.1 Bregmaceros cantori | reverse complement strand
CATATACATGTTCAAATGAAAATAAATAACAATGTTCTCTATTACATTTGTAAATATATAATATGTGGTTATTAATAATATTATTTATGTTTAAAACATATATTATCCCGATGCACTTAAGTTGAGTTAATGTATTTTAATTCAACAGTTTTTAATAAACAAAAGACAAACTTGTGTTTTTATTTTTGCCTTGTCTTTTTTGTTTTCTTTTTTTTTGCGATGATCCGAAAAAATCTGTGATCCGTGAGCTCTGATCCGAGGATCGGTCCGAACCGTGAGTCTCTTGATCCGTTGCACCCCTACTGCCCACCCTATCAATTCTTGACTAATAGCAGTGGCATACTAGAGCTGCAACTAACGATTATTTTGAAAATCGATTAATCAGGCATTTTTTCTGGCGATTAATCGGTTAATTTTTTTCTTAGAAATGTGTATCTTTTTAATTTCTATTTTCGGAACAAATGTCCTTTTTTGCGTCCCATTCAGAGTTTTATTCAGGATTGACTTGGAAAAAGGGTGAAGAAGGGGGAGGAGACGAGATGTTGGGGAGGGGAAGCAAACCCACAATTCTGCGTGCCACACATATGGCATTGGTGTGCTTCGCAGTGTATACCCACTCTTAACAGACTGGGCTACTGCGGGAGACACCAAATTGTAGTGATTGAATTTAAGCAGACATTTCAGCAGAGGAGTGACCAAACAGGGAATCGATTAATCGCTGTAGATTAATTGATTATCAAATTAGTTGCCGATGAATTCAATAATCGATTATCATCGATTAATCGGTTGCAGCTCTATGGCATACAGTTGACGGAAACGAAAACGAGACTTGAAAGGTATGAGTCGACACACAACAAGCCAACTTATTAGTGTTTCAGCACAGACAGTAGAAACAAATTAGGGAACGTAGGGGCTGGCCCCCGTGACCAGTCAGTGCCCCTGGTCAAGGCATTGGCTCAGAATCTGGAGTTGGCCCCCGGGCGCTGCGCACGCGGCTGCCCACCGCTCCTCAGGGATTGGTTAAATGCGGAGGATGAATTTCACTGTATCTGTGACGAAATAAAGTACGTTTTACGTTTTTACGTTTACGTTACGTTTACGAACCAATATTTTTACCCACTCGGTTTGTTCCGAACAGAAACAGAATATAAAGTTTCCCGTTATGAGTTCCACCAATAAATTGACGTTCCCGAACCGGTTCGAACAAAATAATATAGGGTCCGCGTTGGCCGAGTGGTTATGGACACCGCACCTAACGCGACCCCATTCATGTTAGTGGCGCTGCGTCTACCACAGCGTCCGCAGTGTCGCGAGTTCGACTACACTCGTCGACTTGTCTGCAATGTCTACCCCCGATCTCTTCAGCCCAGTTTCCGACTAATCCTAACCAATAAAAACGGCGCTGACGCCGGAAAAAATAACAAAAAAAAAAAAAAAGAACAAAATAATATTGTTAGCTGTTTAATGCTTAATATAAGTCGGGGCAAACTCACAAACTACCCATTACAGAGACCTGCTGCTGCTGCCCGCTGGTAGCGCTCTACAGCCGGTGTCTCGTTGCGTGTCGAGGCGAACCCCCAACAACACGCTGCAGAGAGTCCTACGACAATTCATACTTCATTGCTGCATGGTAGAAATACTCTATTTTTTAAGCTATCCCAAAGTGAACTCCTTTAAGGAACAAAATAAAACCGGTATTAACCGGTTACCATTATTTTTTAAATAAGTGTTCCTGTTACAGAACTTGAAAAATAATAACGTTTCCGGTTTCGTTTCTGTTCCCTGTTCGCTGCGTGCGCATGCGCCCAATCCCGAAATAAATCATCAATCGATCAATCAATCAGCTCCATACATAGTCTTGTCACTGTGATTTAAGACCACAGCGCACACAGCGCCACAAGATCCCTACCCCTCACGATCATATACTGCATGTCCCCTACTACCCGCTCTCACTTATCCCCCTTTCCCACTAACGCTGTCAATAGACGAGTTTACCCAGGAAATACAGGGGGCTGGCATTTTGTCTCGCCGGGTGAAACACACTTCTGTTGTCTGTATGAGTTCCATTTAATCTCGCCGCAGTGGACCGCTGTGGCTCACAAAAACACACGAAACGCTCACCAATTCAAAATCCGACCACTAGGTGTCGGTCTGTGACCAGTTACACATCACCGCCTTGCATCGTTCAACATTTTACATAAATATTGATGAAATACAGTCAAAATCCGACTTAAAGTTACTGACCGAGTGGTCACATGTTCTTCTGGACCAATAGGCTGGCTGCTTCTACTAGTCGTTCCAAAAGGAATGAGACAATGGAACGGGTTGAACTGATTATTAAATCATGCGTTTGTGGGTCACAGATCCGCACGATAACATCTGACTTGTCTATAAAATGAAATAAAAATAAAATAGCTAAAAATAAATACATAAATAAATAAATAAAAATTAGCAAATTCAATTTTACTTAATTTACTAAAATTTGAGATTTGAGCAAATTCAATTTCAATTTCAGACCTGCCGTGCAGATGTGGGTGTTTTTCAAGGCTTAAGTTTTTATTTTATGGAATTTAAGATCTTTTTTAGACCAGATCAGATCACATCAGCCCAGCCAAATGCTATATTGTGTTTTACAGCAGCAGAGCCTTAATGTGAGGCTGAGGTAGTGTGGGTTGCCTAACGTAATTTTCCAGCGTGAGGACAATTCAACCTATAGAAATTCTGTTAATTGTCTTATTGGTTTGCCGTAGATTGAGAGATGGAGGATGCCTACATAGTTTGCTGTAGATCACGGGTGGGGAACCGGCAGACCGTGGGCCATGCCCGTCCCACGACACCCTGTCATTTGGCCCGCGGAGCAATTCCTAAATGTATTATATGTTAAAAATATAAAGAAATAAATTGAAATATGTTTCGCTGAAGTTGGCTGAACACACAGTGCGGCCGCCACACTCGCTGACTGCACTGTCTGCGCGCGCACACAGACTGCGCGCTGAGCATCGCATCCGCACTCTTCGGCGCTGATTGACGCTGAAACACACGGACAACGGGGCGTCCGAGAGCGTGCAATATGGACTCAAGTTGTTCCCCACTATTCAGCGGAGAGTTGTAGCACAGCCACATAGTTTTATTTTGAGTACGGAGTACGGAGGAGCAGCAGCAGGCAGTTGACTGGAATACGGATGTCACGGTGGTCGGATTACAATACTAACACTTTGGGAAGTCTATGTGGGACCCAGAAAGTTTGACAATAACCTGGGGAGACTACGCGGGACCCCGCGATAACTGTTGGATGCTGTATTGTACGCGTGTGAGACAGATGATCACGCCGACAGAGCCGTTCCGATCACAGGACAAATTGCCATCCAATCTCCTCTCAGCGCGGGTAAACTACAGCTTTAGGACAGTAAAAATGAGTGAAAAATCACATTCAATATACGCTGTGTACTCTGCAGCCCGTAGATTTTTTAATTTGCAAACGCGCCTTTATGGGCAAAAGGTTCCCCACCCCTGCCGTAGATTGAGAGATGGAGGATGTCTACATAGAGGGCAGGGCTCCGAACCGTTTCAAGGAACAAAAACGGAAACCGGAAACGAACGGAAATTTACTGAATTTTACGAGGAGCGGAAACGAAAAAATATTTCTTCAACCGTTCCGGAACATAAACGGAACATTATGAAATCCACAAAACCGGTTAACCGTTTTTTTTCTGTTCTCTATATATTTTAACATATCCTATGTCTAGGAGACTATTTCCGTCCACTTTCACTGTCAGTCATCAAGCCCCATGTATCTGGGGCTCCATCTTGTGGACAGATGAGGAAGTGAACGTAATGGCGTTTTAAACCCGGTTTTCATGTTAATAAGGTTGCACTGAAGTTTAAAAGTCCACCAAATATATTTTGTATGAACTATATAAATTAAAATTGGGAACTTTAAGAACGAACGAAATGTTTGCGTTCCGAACCGGTACAGGACCGATATTTTGGTGGCGGAGCGGTTCCGAGAACGAAAACGTTAAAGATAGGCCTGGCTAAACCGCTCAGAACGGAACGTTTCCCTGATGATTAATCGCTTAATTTTTTTTTTTTAAATTAAAGTCAGAATGATAATTAACCTGAATCCAACGGAATGGGCACAGCGATGACACTGGGAATGGAGTCTGGCCATGGGATCAACATATATCCATGTTTGTGAGGGGAATTTTCCAAACGAATTAAGATTATTTTAATAATTGTTCATTATCGATTAACCGGTTAATCTGTTGCAAGTCTACTACATAATACAGCTTTATTTAAGTGGGGAAAAAAGATTTGGGCTTGAAAATTCCTTGGCAGGGCTAAATATAAACGTGTCTGTGTGTGGGATATCGTGTGGGGGAGTGTGCGCTCTGAGGGTTATTACAGGGACCGTCCCCGCTGCATCCGCACACACCCCGTATTACAGCACCGCGACACTTCATTCATAAATTGATCTGTTCTCTTCGAAGCCATCGAGGCGAACTGCTGCTGCTGTTGCTGCTGTTGTTGCTGTTCCATTGCCGTTTAAAACCGTCCAAATTAAAATAGGTTGTGTTCGTGAAACCAGCCATGTGTGTGTAACATTGCCCAGCATTGCCAACATCATCCAGAGCATCCACAGACGCGCCCCATCCGTGTCGCACCGTTAAAGCGTTACCGCAGTTTATATATCTTTACGTTTCATCGCGCATCGGTATAAAGATACAATCTTAACCGGTAGTAGCGTTGTACCGCACGGTGAGTTTTGTGCCGTGCTTTGTGTGGTAGTATTTTTTACATCCCCTGGATTGAAGCTCCGCACGACGCCCCGACCGTCCGTCCGTCCGTCCCCTTGTCTTTATTTAATGTCAATGCAGGTGATCAGGCGCAACAAAACACCGAGCACGACGCCACCTTCCACCTTCCACGATCCACAGTTCGGTTCGTCGTTCCCCCTTTCCACGATCCACAGTTCGGTTCGTGGTTCCCCCTTCCACGATCCACAGTTGAACGTTTTGTACAGCGTTGAAAAGGCATAGCGCTACTTTCTTACCGGGTCGATTGAGCTTCCCCGGTGCCTCGCGAAGGCGAAAGGAGTCGGAGAAAACGCGTGCTGGGTGTCGGCTTGACTGGCTGGCCGTGTATGGTGGGCTGGAACTCGGCGTGGACGAGCAGCGTCCACCGCGGGCTGGGGAACTACTGGCTGGCGGGAGGTGCGGGGGCCGAGCACCGACCAACGGACATGTTGTTAGCTGGTCGGTCGGTAGAGGAGGCTCTGGAGCCGCGAGGGAGAGGCGGGAGAGGTACCTCTCTGGGTCTACGCGTAGCTCGCTTCACCGTATCTCCGCCAGCGGCTCTCTCTCTCACCCGATCTCCTATCTCTCTGTCCCCATCTTTCTCTCTCCCTCCCTCGCCCTATCTTCTCTCTCTCTCTCTCTCTCTCTCTCTCTCTCTCTCTCTCTCTCTCTCTCACCGCATCTCCTCTCTCCCCTCTCTCACTTTCTCCCCCTCTCTCTCCCGCTCTCTCTCACCGTATTTGCCTCCCTCTCCCATATCCCCCCTCTCTCTCTCTCTCTCTCGGTCTCTCTCTCTCTCTCTGTTACCTCTCTCTCTCTCTCTCTCTCACACACACACACACACACACACTTCCCACCCCCGTTCTCTCTCTCTCTCACCATATTTCCTCTCTCTCTCTCTCCCTATTACCGTATCTCTCTCTTTCTCTCCACCTCTGTCTCTCCCTTACAGTATTCCCTCTCTCACAGAATCTCTTCTCCCCCTCGCCGTACCTCACCCTGCCACCTGTCTCTCTCTCTCCCTCTCTCTCTCTCTCTCTCCTCCTCTCTCTCCCTACCTCTCCATATCTCTTCCCACCGCTTCTCTTTCCATTCACGAAAACAGAATCTTGCGTTCCAAAAATGCAGTGCTTAATTTGAGGGTGAGCAAGGGGGATCTAGCTCCCCCACCTCTGACATGCGCTCCCCCAGCTGATCTTGAGCTGGGGAGCCTCCGGGACCTCCGGCTTGACAAATTAAGCACTGCAAGAATGTGCATGTAATTGTCGGTCAAATGTGTTGGGGTTGCATTCAAAAGTAATGAAATCCTCCATGACTTTTATGATAATGACTTTTAGGATTATGATTACGTTAATGTTTTTTTTTCACCGCAATTTTCAAATTCATTCAATTGGGTTAGTATGAAAGTGGGACGATAGAGACCGGGGGAAGAAATGTCAGCGAGCTGAGGGGAATTCGCAACGCTGCCTGTGCCTGTGAACTAAGTCGCAGTACACTAACATGTGCTGGATGCGGCTTTGTGACATCAAAGTTCAGTGAAAAACCCATCCTACACACTCAGAAACACAGGTGAAGATGGGGGGCAGACATGCGGGAAATACGTCGGTGGCGAGATTCGAACCTCCGCGCCATTGAGGCATATGTGCGCTTTCCAGCGCTCTGCCTAACCGACTGAGCTACTGGGCAGCACATTAAGTGCCTATTCCCGAGGTTCTATATGCGTGATCCGGATCACAGCACCAATGTAATGAGGGTGAAATGTTCAACGTTCAAATTAACACGTACGCACTGATTGAACCAACAGTTAAAGGCTCTACAGCCAATTAACATACCATTACCATTGACTCATATTCACACTGTGGTGGTGGGCCGTGGTGGGCCATGGTGCTCAAACTCTATCCCAACCCCCATGATGCAGGGCGTGATCTCTCGGCTCCCATGATGCATTGCGTTGTGTGTGTAATTTATTGCAGCAACCCCCCAGTCTGTTTCACTCCCACTACCTACAGTGTATTCACCATAGGCATAACACTATTTGTCCAGAACAGAGCCTGCCTTATTAATGAACCTGTCTAGATTTTTACTCTTTCGCTTCGTTGAGCTGTCTTTCCACCACACTGCGGTATACAGAAGTGATTTCTGAAGACTCTGTCACGGGTTATGGAAAGATAATTTGAATGACCCAGAAAGGACAAAAAAGGAAGGGTTGTAAAACCCCTTTATTGATGTCAAAGGAAATATTATTAATTTTAATATGAAGTCGTTTTTGCCCTTTAGAGGCAGTGGAAACACAGGAAACAACAACTATCTAAATAAAGTCCATGGACTCGTCCTCAGACAAGGTACTCATCTCGGTATCGGCTGACTCAGGGTTCACTGGGGTGGAATCAGGTTCCGGTGGGGAGTCCTGCAGACAGGACAGACAGCACACAGCAGAGATGTGACCAAGTCCCTCTTTCAAGTCTCAAGTCCTTCTTGGGCAAGTCAAGTCAAGTCCCAAGTCAACTCCAAGTCAAGTCATTATTAACATGCTGTAATTTTAGCTCCAGAATCTGATTTTAATCAAGTCAAAAACAAGAAATAGTTTGGCTTTTATAATAGCATTGTAATAGCTACTTTATTAAAATCAGATTCTGGAGCTAAAATTACAGCATGTTAATGAGGACTTGATTTGGAGTTGACTTGGGACTTGACTTGACTTGCCCAAGAAGGACTTGAGACTTGAAAGAGGGACTTGGTCACATCTCTGACACCCAGAATGAGTCAAACTCCAGAGCCAGTACAGTAATCCATGGAAACTTCATCGAGGTATTGAATCGTGATGTGATGTGCTAGCTCACCTGTACCAAGATTTTGGGACCGCGTCCATCCGGGGTCGGACGCTGTCTTAAGAAGAGGCGGACTGTTGAGTGTTGACGAGCTGCAGCTGGCAGCGCTGGGTCCCTCGCGGATGACACATCTTCTGAGGGCGCAGCTGGGCAATCCGTGGGCGATGCGCTCCGGTCGTTTCGCTGACTCGTAACACACGCGACAAATGCAGCGGGTAGTTGCAGCAAAATGTAGAATTGTAAGAGGACATCCGGTGCCAGTCACTTTGCTGTGTTTTGAACTATTTTTCAACATGTCTATTCAGTGGGTGTCTCTATATATAACACACATGTCTCCTCTACCTACAGCACGACCTCCTGGAGCCTCCACCGGAACCTGATTCCGCCCCGGTGGACTTGAATATTGAGATGAGTAACATGTCTGATGATGAAGCCATGGACAGTTCTTAGATAGATTTTGTCTATGTATTCCATCTCGACCTCTAAAGGGTCTTTCAATTTACCTACAAACAATATTTTCACAGGATAATAAAGGGTTTTTCTAACCCTCCTTCTTTGTCTCCTCTGCGTCATTCCACATTCGTATAATAACCTGTGACCAGAGATGGCAAGTAACAAAGTACAAATACTTAAGTACTGTACTTAAGTAGTTTTTTCATGTATCTGTACTTTTAGAAGTCCTTTTTTTCTGGTGACTTTTTACTTGTACTGAGTCGATTTTTAACAGAAATATCTGTACTTCTACTCCTTACTTTTCCCAAAACAGGTTAGTTACTTTTTTTGCGCACCGATGGTAGGTGCTAGGGATATACAGTGTGAATGAGTAAGTAGGGGGCGGTATTGCCAACAGATGTTAATTTCAATGTTTGGCAGTGGTATTTATGAACCTTAATTGAAGTAATTTAGGCTAGGTTTTTAACAATTTATTCAAACATTCAAACATTGTAAAACTGGCATTGAAAAAGTACATTTCATATAAAATGTAATTTTTTTACTTCATACTTTATACTTTCAAAAATACTTTTTGAGTATGTTTCTAAGCCTGTACTTTTTACTCTACTCGAGTAGACATTTACTCTACTCGAGTAGATCAGCACTTTGTAGTCGTACCCAAGTTGTTTTTTCACAAATGCATTTTACTCTTACTCAAGTACGAAATTTGGGTACTTTTGCCATCTCTGCCTGTGACATCCTCCCTGTGTGTGTGTGTGTTTTTCTCTCTCCTCCCTGTGTGTCTGCATGTGCCGCCATCAGGCGAGTCCAGACTGCACATGCGCCCGGCCAGGGTTCACAGTTGGTCACCGGCTCACTCTAATCTAGATTACATGTTTTAAAATGTAATTGTAAGGGATTACAGTTAGTCATTTTTGTAATCAGATTACTGTAATCAGTTTACAGGTAATCCATGACTACCCAACCCCTGCACTAGGGCTGTGCAAAAAAAAAAAAATCGATTTGAAATCGAAAGCGGATTATTTTTTTTCAGAGGATTTTTGAAAAAGTGAAATTGTCAAATGGGATTTCCTTCTTAACATTGATAGTAATGATTTTACTGGTCTGTGTATGTAAATGTATATTTACATACACAGATATAAATGTATATAATTGATAATTGTATTAATCCTGAACCAAATCGTGAGGTGTCTAATTCATTCCTAAAATGGACACCATTTGCAAAGTTTGAGATATGAAACTTCTATTTTTTAATTTTTTTAAGTAATTTTTTCCGGCGTCAGCGCCGTTTTTCTATCTTTATTGGATAGGATTAGTCGGAAACGGGGTTGAAGAGATCGGGGGTACACATTGCAGACAAGTCGACGAGCGGAGTCAAACTCGCGATACTATGGACGCTGCGGTAGATGCAGCGCCATTAACATGAATGAGGTCGCGTTAGGTGCGGTGTCCATAACCACTCGGCCAACGCGGACCCCAGAAACTTCTAGTTTTTATATATTTTCTCCTTTTTTTCTTCTCAAGAAATCGGAAACAAATTGAAAATCGAGATTTCAAAGACACAAATCTGGATTTTATTTTTTCGGCTAAATCGTACAGCCCTACCCTGATCACATGACGCTGGGACTAAACCACTCCTATTACTCAGTACGCAGAGGGCGAGAGACACTTATAATGGATGGCCAACCACGAGGCGCTGGGCTTAACACCAGAGAACAGTCTAATATGGCTATTACTGTGGTCATCTATGACTCACGGACCATACGCGCACCCACGCATATTGCTGCGCTTCCTGCTCCGCACCCCGGAACGTGCATGCTCATTACGCCCTGCCGATGTCGAGGCTGAGTGAACGGTCATTGTTCCGTGGGCCTGATCGCGCGCTAAAGGCTCAATGATAATTACTTGCCCTCGACCAAACAAGAAAATGGAGCCGCTGAATTACAGGGTGAATGTCTAATGTCGACTTGTTTCTTGTATCTTGTCGCTAACTCTTGGAGTGCTGACCTCCATGAAAACGTTGCGGTTATTTAATTATTTTATTTTTTCATGTTTTTTTCCAGCCCATTCAGGCTGGTTTTTACAAGCTTTATTTATTAGGGTTAGTGGAAACGGGTGAATAATGGGGGGCGCACAAATGCAGGAAATACGTTGGTGGCGAGATTCAAACCACCGACTCACCACACCATTGAGGCATATGCATGCTTTCCAGCGCTCTGCCTAACCGACTGAGCTAGTGAGCAGCACAAACTTTAGGGTTATTTAATATAAAACGTTTTACGCCCCTACTTGAAAGTAGGGGCGATGCTTTCATTTGTGATTTTAACTAAAATATTTGTCACATGAGTCTCTAGCATCTACTAGTAGTATTGCATCTCCTTCGCACCGAGTTAGTGCGCCCGCGATACATTTCTTTTGTTTCCCCAAATGGAACCTTACCGCAATCCGACGAGACGAAAAGACGCCGTCTTCATGGCTGCTGTTAGATGAGAAGAAACTGGAACGACTACATTTCCAGATGGGACGAGATTGTGTTCGCTATATATCCATTCAGGATCCATTCACGTTAACTAAAATATTTTTCAAATGAGTATTTCAATGTTGCCTTTCCTTCGCACCGAGTTGGTGCGTCCGAGATGCCTCACAACGCTGCGTGTAGAACCACATGACCACGTAAGGACCAACAGGGTGGCTGCATTATCTCGGAGGCTCCCACTTGTAGCTTAATGGAACGTGCAGGTGTGTGCAGCCGTGCCGGTCGACATGCGAACTGGGAGCGGCTGTTGACATTCGAGGCCACTCCTACTACGTATAATGAGCTCCTCCGCAGTCAATGCGATGCGTTTGGAAGCGGACTCGAACACAAGTGGCGATCCTAATTACTGGAACGACATAAACTGTACAAGTCAATGTAAAGTGTAACATTTCAGTGTTCTTTTCCTATAACATGACATTAAGGAGATACACACATCATCATCTCGTCTCCATTTAATAATACTTTCAGGGCGTGCTGCCCAGTAGCTCAGTCAGTTAGGCAGTGCACTGGAAAGCACGCATATGCCTTAATGGCGCGGTGAGTCATCTTCACCTGTTTCCACTAACCCTAATAAATAAAGCTTGGAAAAAAAACAGCCTGAATGGGCTGAAAAAAACATAAAATAAATAAATAAATAATACTTCCAGGGTGATTACACCATCTTTCCTTTTATGGACAGGTTGTAATTGTGTTACTACAACCTTGTTTTATATCACCTAGTTTTTCTTTATTTTATATTTTTTTATCCTGAAAGTGTGGCTCTGTGGCTTCTGTAAGCTTAGGAGCAAGACACGTTTGATTGACAGGTAGGATTGTGTTCCTGCGGTCCAGGTTGTGCTCATTAATGTAACAAGACCTCAAAATACTGCCGAGAGTATCAACAAACATGGATGGAAATTGTTTTCTATTTGGAGCAAAAGTTAATCCTTTCCGAGGCCAAAACTCTGAAGCAATTTGTAGCGTTCCCTCTGCCTCGAGGAGTTGGTGGAAGGTAAAAGAAACAGAGGCAAACAACCCAAATCATGGCATAACAACATCTACGAATGCTCAGGACTCGACCCAGCCTCGGTATGAGGGACGAGCGATCACGTTCGAGTCCGCTGCCAAAAAGCATCGCAACCAATGCGATGCGTCCTTGGGAGGAGCTAGTAGGAGCGGCCTCCCCCACTCGCATGCCGACTGGGGCGGCTGCGCGCACCTGCACAAGTATGTGCGCAATCACGCACGCGCATCTGAGCATTCGTGGACACGAAATTTGACACTTGCATCAAATGTGTACTGTTGATACACACCGCAATTTAAACATGAACGAACAAGGTGGCGCGTATGCGTGTACACCATGGTCCACTGGATTGGTGTACACACGCGCGCATATGCGTGCACAACCCTGCCAGCAGCGGGGCATACACACATGTGTGCTTATCAACGCGGGCTGCTTCGCTGTGTGTGTGTGTGTGTGCGTGCACGCTCGCACGCGGCGATTCCCGTGTGTCACAAAGCGGAAGAGCGGCAGCGTGCTCCACCTGAAAATGGCAGCAGGCTGCCTCGCCTGACGTCACGATCTCGTTCCTCATAAGATCATTTTGGTGCACAGTCTGCTACAAGCTTGTGAATCTTTTTTTTTTTAAGTTATTTTTTCCGGCGTCAGCGCCATTTTTCCATCTGTATTGGATAGGATTAGTCGGAAACTGGGTTGAAGAGATCGGGGGTAGACATTGCAGACGGGGGGTAGACAAGTCGACGAGCATAGTTGACACTCGCGACACTGCGGACGCTGCGGTCAACACAGTGCCACTAACATGAATGGGGTCGCGTTAGGTGCGGTGTCCACAACCACTCGGCCAACGCGGACCCCCAAGCTTGTGAATCTTTACCTTACATTTTCAGCTGCACCAGTTTGGTTGTTGATTTGTTTGTCTGTGAACAAATTTACTAAAAAATTTAAGGATGGATTCTCATTGAATTTTTTCCAGAGGAGGGTGCTGGCCCAAATAGCAATCCATTAACATTTAGAAACTAGAAGCACTCACAGATTGCAAACCTGCGCCGTAGTGGTACAAAAACATCGTACTGTTAGTGCTAGCAGTATGTGTGGCAACCCATTATCAATGCAAGTGTACGTAAACTATTTTCATTTGTTCATTCAACAACGACAGCAGACAGCGTTAATGGTATTGGTTATTACAGGATGAACATGCACGCACACACACACACACACACACACGAAGCACGCACACAACGCTGTGACGCCATACTTAGTGGTGGCCCATTGGGCTTCTGACAATGCGGCCCTCTGAGAAAAATAGTTGAATAGCCCTGCCCTACACAGTAAATGTAGCAGTGTTAAATATGCAGTGTCAAAGTTCATTGACTCTTTCAGAGTTATTACAACAATGGAGGGAGTTGAATATTTACTAGTGTTGGTGTTAATTTGCAGTTACAAGGCGCTGTGTCAATTAGACTCTACAAAGCCTCGCCCAAAGCCCCACCCACCTCGTCCTCTGTCAAACTTTAAAGACCGCCATTTTCATTGCATCGTGACTCATGCGGCACCCGAACCTTGGTGCGGACCGAGGTTCGGCTCGGACCCCAGGGGTTTGCGTCGCAGCGGCGCTGGTGACTCGCCACGTTGCAGGCCCTCGTGGCCTCCGTCCGCTCAGATGCAGACGCCCATCCCTTCACGGACGTGCTGGCTGTGCTATACAGTGTTAGTCAGTGTTCATTTTTTACTCAATTTCAAATTAATTATGACACTATGGAAAGAGTTAATTTAACACCACATCTGATAAGGACCAAATACACTCAGACATAGTGTTAAATTGAACTCTTTAAGTGTTGATTTAACACTGCAACATTTACTGTGTACACACTAGGAATAGTGCACAAAGTGCACAATGAACATTTGAGACATGGCATCTCTCTTGTCTGTCTCTCCCTCTCTCTTTCTCTCTCCTTTCTGTCATTCGCCGCCATTCCCTCCTCTCTGTCTGTCTGTCTGTCTGTCTGTCTCTCTCTCACCAGTGCCTCTGCAGCAGCTGTGTCACCTTCCTCTGTGGTTGCATAACCCGAGACCAGTTTTTGTCTTTTACTTTCTTCTTCTTCTCTCTCCTCTCCCTCTCTCTGAGGGAAACGTTGGCCCAGAAAGACGACCTTCATTTTTTTTGTGTATTCTCCAGTGTCCAGTCGTCCAGCACCTTGCACCTCTCCTCTCTCACCCTCTCTCTCTCTCTGTCCTCTTATCTCTCTCTCTCTCTTTCACTCTTCACTTCTCTCTCTCCCCTTCACTCCCTTTCTCTCTCTTCTCTCTTTCCATCTATTTTCAGAACATTCTAATGATGTGCTTGCGTGATGCAATATTTTTGACAAAGCACCACCTATTGGTTATATGTAATGAGCTCAAATGTTCATCCAGTTCCTCTTTGGTGTCGGCCTCCGCTCTTCCACACAAAATGAAATGAGTCTTCTCCACACTATTAGCCAGATGGCTCATCCTCCTTAAATGGAAGGACCCCACTGCCCGTCTCTTGCCCTCGTCTTGGAGGCCTATCCTGGAGGTCCTTGAGGCGGACTGCGGCCGGCACACCAGGTCTAATAACTCCTAATAACAGGTTCTTTGTCTTCCTATTCCCCCCCCTCGGAAAAACTAAGATACACTTTCAGAGGCAATTTAGGCGCTTTAGAGACAACCTGGAAACCGCTCATAACTTATTTGGACACTAAACTGTCTAAGACAAGACAAGACTAGACCACGGATGACTTTTATTTCCTATTTTCTTTTAGTCCGTTTTGTTACATTTGCTTTCCTTCTCTTTTTTTATTTTTAATTATATAGGGACTGTTATAAAAAAGGGAACTGAATGTACATTGTGTATGCTGCTATTTATGAACCTGAAGTTCCTCAATGAAAAGATTTAAAAAAAAAAAAACATTTTGAATTGTTAATTACGGTAATAATAATTTTCTATACAGCCAACAAAACAGAACATTCGTCGAGAAGCCACTTTGAGTCGTGTAACAACGGGTGCGCCTGCTGCTATAATGCTGTCCTTGGACAATATTTAACCATGTGCACTGAGCTGGAATAATCAAGAAAGAACGACTCAGAGCTGTCACAGTCGCTGTGAGACTGACATTCTCCTACAGCTATGGCAGAGTTAAAGGTGCAAGCTTTCTCTTCATGGATAAAATACAGTTTGTTGGGGGTCCACGTTGGCCGAGTGGTTGTGGACACTGCACCTAACCTCATGTTAGTGGTGCTGTGTCTACCGCAGCGTCCGCAGTGTCGCGAGTTCGACTACGCTCGTCGACTTGTCTGCAATGTCTACCCCCGATCTCTTCAACCCAGTTTCCGACTAATCCTATCCAATAAAGATGGAAAAACGGCGTTTGTTATTTCAAAACATTGTAATCTGTCATAATAGCAGATAAGGGCAGAGTATCCATGAAAATTACTTAAGTAAAAGTATTGTTACCTCAGCAAAATATTACTCAAGTAAAAGTCAAAAGTAGTCATCCAAATATTTACTCAAGTTAAGGTAAAAAGTACTCCACAAAAAAGTTACTTAAGTAGAGAAAGTACTGAGTAACTTTCAGAAAAAAAATTGGACAAATTCTCAAAATGTTATTGAATGCCCGAGAGAGAGAGAGAGCCCGAGAGGGAGAGAGAGAGTGCCCGAGAGGGAGAGAGACCACACGGAGATGGAGAGAGAGAGAGAGAGAGAGAGAGAGAGAGAGAGAGAGGGAGGGAGAGGAAGAGATCATCTGAGAGGGAGAGATATGACGCCAAAAACCAAGTTAATGTAACAAGTAGCGAATTGCTGGCATCTCAATAGTAGTGAGTAAAAAGTAGTTTTCTTTTTTCACCTCAAATTTACTCAAGTAAAAGTAGAAAGTAATTTGTGTACCCCAAAGTAAGAAAGTACACAAAAAAATGTAATGGAGTAAATGTAATCCGTTACTGCCCATCTCTGCATAATAGTAATTAAAAACAACGCCCCAACTATTGGTATACGTAACGTATATCCAGAGATGGGCAGTAACCAGGGCTTGAAAACTAAATTATTTTTTAAAAGTTCCGTTCTCTATCGTATCAGAGACTATCTCTCCACCCAGTTACATATTCCATATGTACGGGAACTGACCCCACTCGGGTCAGGTGACGTGGATAATTTCTTTAAGACACACCACCTGTGGAGGTGGCCTAATGAGGCTATAAAGGCACCTGGGTGCCCCGCACTCATTGATTCTTTTGATTCCACGACGAGCAGGTCGACGTGTTAGACAGTTGTGTAGTGGGAAGACAGATTACTGCCACTTACCTTGTGTAAGAGAGAGACGTATCGTTTCGATCTTCCTCTCGGGGCGTCTGTTTTCCGGTAGTCATTTTTGTAAACTTTTCATCCTGGTGCCTGACGTTGTAGCTCCGTGTACGGGGTGTACGCGTCATAGGCACAAAATCAACGGCTTAACCTGGTACAGGAAACAGCCGTTGATCACCTTTTCAGCCCGTGTCCGACCGGTAGCTCCGTGTACGGGGTTACGCGGCGCAGGCATGGAGACAGCGGTGAATCCTGGTACAGGGGAAGCCGGCTGGCTCTGGTCACTGGTGTATCGCTTCGTTCACGAGGCTCACGCGCTATAGTGACCGCGGCTCTACAGTTAAACTCGATTACGTAGTTGGACTGTGTCTGGGCACATTGTTCGAGTGGAGCACACTTCCGTGTTGTTCCCCCGCTCTCGTGTGATGGGATGCCTCTTTGTCCAGAAACAATCCGAACTGTATGAATTGTTTTATTTTTGCAACTTTTCAAAAAAAGAAGAAGAGTGTGTCTGACGTTGTAGCTCCGTGTGCGGAATTACGCGTCGCAGGCACTGAGACAGCGGTGAATCCTGGTACAGGACAAGCCGGTCTGTCTCTGGTGTGCGCGCGCGCGCGCACG
>OMKY01122274.1:4089-19399 GCA_900302395.1 Bregmaceros cantori | reverse complement strand
GTCATGATAACTGGCGTCCACATGCTAACTGTCGTCATGCTAACTGATGTCATGCTAACTGTTGTCATGTTAACTGTCGTCCACGTGCTAACTTTCGTCTTGCTAACTTTCGTCATGCTAACTTTCGTCATGCTAACTTTCATCATGCTAACTTTCATCATGCTAACTGTCATCATGATACCTGTCGTCCACATGCTAACTGTCGTCATGCTAACTGATGTCATGCTAACTGTTGCCAAGCTAACTGCCGCCATGCTAACTGTCGTCATGCTAACTGTCGTCCACATGCTAACTGTCGTCATGCTAACTGGCATCATGCTAACTGTCATCATGCTAACTGTCATCATGCTAACTGTCATCCACATTCTAACTTTCGCCATGCTATCTGTCATTATGCTAACTGTCGTCCACATGCTAACTGTCGTCATGCTAACTGACGTCATGCTAACTGTTGTCATGTTAACTGTCGTCCACATGCTAACTTTCGTCATGCTAACTGTCGTCATGCTAACTGTCATCATGCTAACTGTCGTCCACATGGTAACCGACATCATGCTAACTGTTGCCAAGCTAACTGTTGCCAAGCTAACTGTTGCCATGCTAACTGTCGTCATGCTAACTGTCATCCACATACTAATTGTCGTTCCCATACTGTCATCCACATGCTAATTGTTGTCCCCATGCTAACTGTTATTGTCCCCATAATTTCGTTCACATACTGTCGTCCCCATGCTAACTGTCATTCCCATACCGTCGTCCACATGCTAACTGTCGACATGCTAACTGTCATCCACATGCTAACTCTTGTCTACATGCTAACTGTCGTCATGCTAACTGTCGTACTCATGCTATGCTAACAGGGGTGTCCTGGGGCTCAGCCTAACTGAAGACGACAGCTTCCTGTATGAAGACGGTGGAGAGAAGCGATGCTTCCGTTCCACCAATCCCAGCATTGACATCCTGACCAAGTGGTACCTGAGCCGGGCCCAGGACATAGACTCCGCCTCCAGACAGGTGCACAGCTACGTTTCCTTGTTTGGCCCATTCTCCGCTCAAACGTGTTTAATATTTGTTGTTCCCAATACCAGTCTCCATTCCCAGTGTCATGGTCCTAATACAATAAAGACAACAAGTAATCTTGGGTGAAAACCCAATATGTTAACATTTAGCACGGAAGAGTAGGCTCTTTCATGCTAATCCTAAAAAATGGAAATGTTAGCAGTGAGTGGAGATAGAGAAACAGCGTGAATAATTCACGCTAATAATCTGGTTTCAATTGAAAAATTAACCGACTAATAGTCAGTAAAAATGGGCGATTAATCAATTATCAAAATAATCGTTAGTTGCATACATGATTGTTATAGAATGCAGTAGAAAATCTTGGTGGTGGTCTGAAATGGTTGAGCACAGATCTGGATGAAATTTTGCAGAGTTGTTGGGAATGACGAAAGAAAGAAGTGATTTTTGCTGCTTTTTGCATTATCTGTGCACTAGCGTCAGGGTAGCAAGGTGTGGATAGTTAAAGAAAGTAGATTGTATTTTTCCAGAATTTTGCAGTGGTGATGTGATGATTTTTTTCTTATCAAGAATTTTAGAGCTTGTTTGTGTAAAGAATCAATTATGTCAAAGTTCTCTTTTGTATGGCATATTTGGTGGACCTTCAAACATCAGCTGTTCAAATTCACGCCAAGATTCAAGATTCATTTTAATTCTAAATATTGCATATACATGACAGCATTACACACACATGGGACTTTAGTTGGGCATGAAACAACCCACTCAAGATCAACAGGAAGTGAACAAGGTCAAAAACAAATGAAAGAAAAGCACCTGATACGTTATGAAGTGGTTTTGTCACAGAATCGGCACATGTCATGTCAACATATCAAGCAGGGCTCCCCCCTGCATTAGGTAGCATCACTGCGTGTGGGAAGTGCCAAACCCCCTGGATCCTGATCTAAATGGTCAGCTAAATGCTAATTTCCAAAGTCGTATGTTGTAAGCACAGAGGAGTGGACGCTTGCTGCATCTTTATCGATTCCTACAGACGTCGTCCACTGGTGCCTCGGAATCGATGGGTCGGGCTTATTGTGGGTACTTTATATAAGTGGTGATGTTTACTTTAAAAGGCCAAGCTTGGTGCGTGCAGGCTGAACGACAGTACGACCCTCCGAGACCTGATTAAGCTGCAGCCAATGGATTGGAGGTCTTCTTTTAAAGTGTGCCCAGTGGTGGCCGCAGAGCTTCTAAGAAAAGTTTTGTGCATACCCTGGGTGTCACAATTTTTGACGTGATCATCAATCACGATTTGACATTGTTCAAGCACCGTTTTTTTTTAATTATTATTCTTTTTTGAGAGAGATAGTGATAGGATTAAATCACCGCGGCTGCCCATCCCTTAGGGGATGGGTTAAATGCGGAGGAAGAATTTCACTGTACATGTATGTATGTATGTATGTATGTGTGACGAAATAAAGTATTTTAACCTTAATCTTATTCTAGAACCTGCATCGCTGCTGAACGGGTCGCGCTCTAAAACCGCTCTACCACTGCGCGCCCCCCGACATTGTATGTATTTTTGAGATATCGTGACATGGTCACAATCTTAAAAGCGGCGCGGCTGTGGGCAGCGTTCTCCGCTAAACGGGGGGTGCAGCCTGCAGCCGCGCTGTTTTGGTACGACGGCAGTGGCGGCGGAGTCCACTCTGCTGGCGGTAATGAGCTTCCTACCACCGTGCTGTTTTAATACACCATGATGAATGCTTATCGCGATCAAAACGTCGATTGCGATTTTTCGGGCCACGGTCAACAGGTCTCTATGATTTTGCTCAAAATGTAAATCCCAATGTATTCTTTTTTTTTTGTCCCTGACATTTTGGTTTCCAATCTTGGGTAGAAAACAAAATGGCAACTGGAAGTATTCAGTCGACTGCTAAAGGGATACCCCCGAAATGCGATAGAAGCATCAATATACTAGAAGCACTCAGAGATTGCAAACCTGCGCCGTAGTGGTACAAAAAAATAGTACTTTTGAGTGCTAGCAGTATGTGTGGCAACCCATTATAAATGCAAGTGCTCCTAAAGTAGCGCGATTGCGATTGACCCATAGGCTGTATTCCCACCGGAGAACATGCTGACCGCGATCTATCGGTAAGTTGGTGATTAAGTGATGATTATGTTACTTATCGGCTACAGAAATGCAATGAAATTTAATTGATTCGTCTGTGTGTCATTTCCAACAAATCATCCATATCCGTGCACAACTTTTTCAGTTATTTTTGGGACAGACAAACCAATGCTACCAAAAACATGAACTGCTTTGCGGCGCAGGTAACAAGAAATATTGTAGAGTCAGGCTTTCTGTAGGAATTGTGACATCTACATCGTACAGTACAGGCCAGACTGGACCAAAGAAAAAAATTCTGCCTTCTGTGTTGGTCATCAGTTCATGAGTCTACCCTAGGGCATTAACACATTGGAATTGGGACAAAGCATTCCAGCAAACACAAAGTGGGAAAAGTCTCAGTAGGCATGTGTTCGGTAATCCAACGAGAGGACGAGAGAGAAGAAAGAGGAAGTTGAGAAAATGGGCAAATTGATGAAAACAAAACCAAAAAAAACCGTCACATTTTGTATAATTTCAACCTGTATATTTAATTCAATTAAAGACACTTTAAAGGTTGTCAATGTGAAAACTTCTTGTTCTGGTAAGTAGGGGTGCAGCGATTAATCGATTATGAAATGAATCTGCAACTAATGCAATACTTGATTAATCGCCAAGGAATTGAATCATTGTTATTTTCAGCAGTTTTTTTGCTGACACCACCACCTATTGATCTACACAAAGATGATATTTACCTGATAATTCATTAAAAAACATAACTTAACATGGGGGCGCACGGTGGCAGAGCGGTTAGTGAAGCGCGTGCCCCAGACCATAGATCGAGCAGTGCCCCAGGTTCGAATCCCCTTTCCGGCTTTTCTGCAATGTCTCCGCCTGACTCTTCATCCCAGTTTCCAATTTTATCCTGTCACTATGTTTCTCGATAAAGAATGAAAAACGGCTCAGGCAGGTCTATATTTAACGTTTTCGTTCTCTGAACTATTCCACCACCAAAATATTGGTCATGAACCGGTTCGGAACACAAACATTTTGTTCGTTCTTAAATTTCCTTACATTGTGCAAAGTTAAGTTTAGATATAGTTTTTATACAAAATATATTTGGGGGACTTTCAAATTCCGAAGCAACTGTATTAACGCCATTACATTCGCTTCCTCGTCTGTCCACAAGATGGAGCCTAAGACACATGGGGCTTGATGACTGACAGTGAAAGTGGAAGGAAATGGTCTCCCAGACATAGGATATGCTAAAATATATAGAGAACAGAAAAAAAGGTTTTGAACCGGTCTTGTGGATTTCAAAATCACTCCCTATCTCTCATATAGTGCACTTTATGGGGCGCACGCCATTTTGTAGGGGTGTCCGAATTCTCCATCATACCCTATATAGTGCACTGAGAGTATCCCACAACTCACCGCAAAAAGTAGTGAGCATCGGATGTAGCCTAGACGAAGCAATATAACCCATAATGCATTGCGAGACGTTTAAAAAAGGCCTAAACGTAAAAGAAAATGACACGGTGGGAGTAAATAGCGACCGACTGCGGCAAATAGTTATAAATGTAAGTACTTTGAATTTTATAATTATATTTTTCATAATTATATTTTATAATAATTTTGACGGCGCCAACTCTAGTGTCCAAAATCTCGGCCGTTGAGTGCACGATAAGTGAGTGCACTATATGGGGGGTAGGGAGTAGGGGATAGGGAACGATTTCGGACACAGCCATTGTCATTTCGCCAGTTTTGTGCAGGTTTTTCTCCAGGTAAATTATGCAGCCATACAGTCAATGGGCGGCATTGATCGTAAAAAAAATGTCGTCCAGAGCAGGATGTACAAACATCCGAAGCTGTCGAAACGATTACTAGCCTACCAAAACAGGAGGAGAAGGTCACCTCCCTCGCGGCTTTGGCGGAGCACGCGTCGAGCCAATTGACGGTTGTACGGGAGCACTGGCACCAAAAAGCATTGGCAAGGAACTACAAAAGCGTGACCTACAAAATAAAATACAAAAAAAAAAAAAAACAGAGACAAAGGAGTTGGAAGACTGCAACGCCCCCTTCCCCACCCCGCACACACACAGGCTCATGTTCATTATGCTGGAGGCAAATTAAAAAAACAAAATGAAATGACAACTTAATTTAATCATCTCCAACTCTGTGGGTGGCGAGAAAATAGGAAACAAAAAGTAAACTTATTGCCGCTCCATTTATCTTATTGGGAGGCTGAGTGTGAGGGCATGGTTGGCAGCGAGCCTCTGTGCCCCGTCACGCTAGGCTGGGTCGGCCCGGGTAATAGACTGGCACCCTTAGTGGCCGCATGACCCAGGGAGATAAGACCCTCACCCCGGGAGAGTTTACCTCACCCATGGAGATACAACATGACCTCACCCAGAGATACAACATGACCTCACCAGCATGACCTCACCCAGAGAGATACAACATGACCTCACCCAGAGATACAACATGACCTCACCCAGAGAGATACAACATGGCCTCACCCAGAGATACAACATGACCTCACCCAGAGAGATACAACATGACCTTACCCAGAGATACAGCATGACCTCACCCAGAGAGACAACGACCTCACCCTGAGATACAACATGACCTCACCCAGAGATACATGACCTCACCCAGAGATACAACATTCCCTCACCCAGAGAGATACAACATGACCTCACATAGAGATACAACATGACCTCACCCAGAGATACAACATGACCTCACCCAGAGATACAACATGACCTCACCCAGAGATACAACATGACCTCACCCAGAGATACAACATGACCTCACCCAGAGATACAACATGACCTCACCCAGAGATACAACATGACCTCACCCAGAGATACAACATGACCTCACCCAGAGATACAACATGACCTCACCCTGAGATACAACATGACCTCACCCAGAGATACAACATGACCTCACCCAGAGATACAACATGAGCTCACCCTGAGATACAACATGACCTCACCCAGAGATACAACATGACCTCACCCAGAGATACAACATGACCTCACCCAGAGAGATACAACATGACCTCACCCAGAGAGATACAACATGACCTCACCCAGAGAGATACAACATGACCTCACCCAGAGATACAACATGACCTCACACAGAGATACAACATGACCTCACACAGAGATACAACATGACCTCACACAGAGATACAACATGACCTCACCCAGAGATACAACATGACCTCACCCAGAGATACAACATGACCTCACCCAGAGATACAACATGACCTCACCCAGAGATACAACATGACCTCACCCAGAGATACAACATGACCTCACCCAGAGATACAACATGACCTCATACAGAGATACAACATGACGTTTGGGCGTTTACGGAGGACGCAAAAAAAGACGCTTACTTCTGCACTAGATAAGACCTGTCACCTTTTGTTAAAATTAATACTCCTTGCAACCACGTAGTGTATATCCACTAATGTAACAACTGATGTAGAACATCATATAATCACTTGTGCCATCATGCATAATGGGCTCTGTGTGTGTGTACGCCTGCGCACATCGTAGTGAGGGCGTGTTCGTGTAAGAAAAAAAAAAGTCCACCCCTGATGCAAAAGTCAAACTCCGCCTATGAATCCTACATCCTAGCAGCCCAATACGAGTCAGACTACCCAAGACGGCCATAGCGTGGCGAGCCAGAACCAACACATCGTCCACGCATCGCACATCGCTTGCATTGGGTCTGGGAAAATCAGGCTCGCCATCAGTACCAAAACAATCGATCAATCAGCGCGGACGTGGTGGGAGTTTGTACGAGCTACGCAAGGCGTGGGGGGGAGTTGGTACGGGTCATGCGAGACGTGGGCGAAGTTTGGTTGTCACGCCTCCACGCCACTCGTCCCACCTACCATGCTGTGACTTGATAAGATGATTTGATTGACACGTGTTTTTTTTTTTTTTTAATTTTCCGACCCTGGTTTTACCAGACCCAATGCAAGCATCTAACGATGTGTGATGCGTGGACGATGCGTTGGTTCTGGCTCGCCAGGCTAAATACATTGCTATGTAAATGGGATGGTTTCATATCATGTGTTTTAGTATCTATCGATTGTTTGCAGTTTATCACATGTATGCCGTGGTATGATGCACATTGCCACGCCAATAAAGGCACTTTTGATGAGCGAGAGAGAGAGCAAGAGAGAGAGAATGACCTCATCGAGGTACAGTATGATCTCACCCAGAGCGAGAGAGCGAGAGAGAGAGAGATTCAACATGACCTCATCCAGAGATAGAAGATAGACCATGAGCGGCTGGGATAGGTCACACGGGGGGAAGAGATGGGCCACATGACACAATGAAATGAGAAATGCCGTGACGGTCATAGCCCTTCCCTCCGATCATCTACGAGAAATCAGGCATAAGTCTATGGTGTTGCCACCATAGACTGTATATAAAGTAGACGCAGTGTGCATGACGTCATCCCATTGCTTTCATCAATTTTTTTGTGCCCGCCGACTGCGCGCCGGCATTGTTGAAAGTACCCGTTATACTGTAACAGGAGAGAGCTATACAGTATATGAGAGAGAGACACCCCACACACGACTTCTTCCGGTGGTACTGTCCGCTAGGGGCGCCAACGACAGAGTCAGAATGAATGTGATCCTATGGGAGCTGAAATAAAAAATATTAACGCCAAATCTAAGGCGTTTATGAAATTATGACCCCCATTCACTCAATTAACCGATAATTATCCCGGCAATATAGATTAAAACATCAATCAGGAAAGATCTTTAAATATGTTAAAACAGGCTGCTAAGATTGCAATATTTGTATTGGAATTCCCAAAGGGTTCAGTTTTAGGAGACTAGGCTCCCCCCATACCAACCTGGAAGTAGGCACGGACATCAAAACGAACACGGTGTCCATTTTTATATACACAGTCTATGGTTGGCCCATACATTGTATATTGTATATTCTATCGTCTAAATATGAGTTCCTACCTTCTGGGAGACAATATAGATTGCTTAAATGTATATCTATAATCTGTAGGTACTAGCCAAGATTGAGATTGATTGAAAATCTTAATCTCCTCTTTTGTTCAGTCCTACGTTAAAGGAGTTCCGTTAACCAATCAAAACTAAACACACACACACATACACACACACACACACACACACACACAAACCTTGATGGTGAGGGGAATTTCTATTCGTTGACCGCTGAAAGCTCTGGCCAATCAGAGCAGGCGCCTGCCGGTGATTTGTAGAGTGATCATTGTCCTGCTGAAAATGAGGCACACAGCGACACACACGGGGATCGATCGTTAGACTGACATTGGATTATGAGTTAAAGCATACATACATACCAAGTGGACCAGAAGTATACAAATAAATGTCGCATCCCATCCATCGGTTAATGACGAGGGGGCGAGGCGGCGCAGCAGCATAGCCACCGCGCAGCGCAGAGCCGGAGCCAGCCCTCCCGTCCCGATGCGCACCCGGTTTCCGATCTGAAGCCTGGTCCGCGAATACATTTATGCCCGGACACACACACAGAAGCTGCCAGCGGGCAGCCCCACACAACGGCCTGTCGGAGCCGCCGCACCGACCGTTCGATTTGATGGAAAAATAAAATCCCAATTTGAAATCTCGATTTTCAATTTGTTTCCGATTTCTTGGAAAGAAAAAAAAAGGACAAAATATATCGAAACTAGAAGTTTCATATTTCAAACTTTGCAAATTGTGTCCATTTTTGGAATTAAGTAGAGACACCTCACCCTTTGGCATAGGATGAATACAATTATCAATGTATATACATTCTATTCACCCATATAACTCGAAAACAGACCAGTAAAATCATTATTATCAAATGTTTAAAAGGAAGTAATGACGATTTCACAACAAAATAATCCGATTTCGATTTCAAATCGATTTTTTGCACAGCCCTAAGTATAACTAAAACCAAGTCATTGGTTCAGTTCTATTTCAAACACTTGGCCAGGACCTAAAGTCATGAACCATATGACCCACTGGTCGCTCTGCCCCTAATCCATTAGTTTAGACGACCTCTGACCCTCGCACCCCCACACAACACCTCCCCCCCCTTTCCAATTACGTGATTGGTGTGGGGAGGACGGCAGCGCAGCGGCGGTGGGTGTGGAGTGACGGATATCACCACACAGCACATCACTAGAGCTCAAACGATCGCTCGATGAACTCGTGATTAGAGCTGCAACCTACAATTATTTTGATTATCGATTAATCGTAAAAAATGTTCATTTTTCATTTTAAATCGGAACTATTATTTCTTGAGGGGAGCGAACCCACGATTCTCTGCAACGTCATGGCATATGTGTGCTTCGTAGTGCACTCAACCTTAACAGAGCTAAACGGACGGACCAAACAAGGAAAACAATCGCTGCCGATTAACCGATTATCAAATTAGTTGCTGATTATTTCAATAAATCGATTAATCGGTGATTGACTTGGAAAAAAAAAAACAGGAACCCCAGACTTTAAATCATCTGGCTGTGATTAATTGCTCAAACTCTTAATACTAGACATTACTATAGCTACTGCTTATTTTAACACCTGCATTTCATTCTATTTATTATTGATGAGCGATATGAGTTTTTTGTCGCGATACCGATAACTGAGTAGAGTAGCGCAATTGCGATTGATGCCACCGACGAACATGCCAATTACACCACCCAGCAGCCCCTGGACTCGGAATTCTGGTCGCGTGACCCTGGTTAGCATCAATCAATCTATCGCTAAGTTGGTGATTAAGTATGATTATGTTACTTATCAGTTACAGAAAGGCACCAAAATTTAATTGATTCTTCCATGTGTCTTTTCCAACAACTGTGCAAAATTTCATCCATCTCCGTGCACAACTTTTTCAGTTATCTTGGGGACAGACAAACCAAGCAATGCTGCCAAAAACATAACCCGCTTTGCGGTTCCGCCCGGTGCAGGTGAAAATGTGATCCAAAAAAAGAAAAAAAAGAAAAACTGTGACAACGCTGGTCTTACCTGATACTTAGGATGGTGCATAAAGTAGTCCGGACAACCGGCCACGGCCATGTTGTCCGTCAGACCCCGGACTTCGCCCCTCAGACGATGCCTTCCCGAAGAAGAGAGAAAGGTGGAGACACACAGGACAAGCGAGAGAGAGAGAGAGGCCGATCTGAAAGACAATGAAAAGATAGCCATCGAGTTTGAGCCATAGAAACATGAGCCCTAAATACACACCTACTGCATTATTTTAAAAGGATAGTGGCAACTTGTGCTGTGCTATTCCACACGCAATTCATTCATTCCGACTCAGTCGTCGGCGCCCCAAGCAGACAGTACCACCGGAAAAAGTTGAGTGGTGCGTCTCTCTCATGTACTGTATAGCTCTCTCTATCTCTCCTGGTAGCGGATATACAGGTACTTTCAACAATGGCAGCGCGCAGTTGGCGGGCGCAAAAAAGTTGATGAAAGCAATGGGATGACGTCATGCACGCTGCGTCTACTTTATATACAGTCTATGTGTCCAGGCGAGTCGTGGAGGGGTTAACCCGGGTCCCGTGCCGCTGGGTGACCTAACAAGCGGGCCAGTGACAAAGCACGTGGACGCCCCACAGCTAATGAGCGTCTCTGCTGGGACTCCATCAGGTGAGAGTTGTGTGAGGCCCCGGGAGGCTGACGAAGGGTGAACGGCCCAACACACAATAGATGATTAGACACATACACCAGTCTTATGTCCACAGCCAGGCCATCATTAGCGAAACACATGCTGGCAAACACAAAGGCCGTGTCCGAAATCCTTCTCTATTCCCTGATCCCTATATAGTGCACTCAACTAGGGCTGCAACTAACTAACTAATTATTTTAAAAGTCGATTAGTTGGCGATAAGGCTGTACGATTTTGCCAAAAAATAAAAATCCTGATTTATGTTGAGATCTCTATTTTCAATTTGCTTCAGATTTCTTGGAAAAAAGGACAAAGTATATAAAAACTAGAAGTTTCATAATTCAAACATTGCAAATGGTGTCCATTTTTGGGATTAAGTAGAGACACCTCACCCTTTGGTTTAGGATTAATACAATTATCAATTTATATATATTTAATAATTTATATATAATATAATTATAATTTATAATAATTTCATTATTTTAATATTTTATTGTTTGGGTGATATTGGGGTAGTAACTGAAAAGTTCAGATGCAAAAACCCCTTACTCCACTTTATGAGAAAAAGGCCATTTCTTTATCAGGCAATTTTATTTAAGCAGATGAGAAGAGATATTTTAGACACTGCGGGGAGCGGGTTTTACTTACTTTACTTACATTTTCTCACAAAAACATTTAATTTATATATTCTAGATTTAGACAAGATTCCGGCAGTTTCCGTCGCACAGTGTCGGAAAAATGGTATCGGTCCGATACTGTGCGTAGGTACTCGCCGATACCACAAAAAAGATGCCGATACCGAGTACACCCGATACAGATATCGGTATCTGTGCAACACTAAAAATAGCACACCGCATCAACAGTGTACAATTGACGCAATCTGCCAACCTTGGTGGTGCCCATGAACACCGATCCTCCGGCATAACGAGCTAGGCCAAAAGACGCCTTGCAACCAATGGTCGTAGTGGACTCTAACACAAGTCACATACTTGCTGGTTCCTAACGTCCATGTGGGTATTAGGGCCGGTCTACTGCCTCGGCCAGTCCAGCTGATGAGACCAAGAGGTCAGCCCGAGTTCAGCGTGGAAGCTATTTAAAGTTAAGCCTCGATGGAAAGCCCAAACGCCACTTGAGAAACATCTCCGCATGGAGGTGTGTCCAGGTCAGAGACGTCACTGCACGTTTCTCACCCTGACACTAGGTTTCCACCGCCGAGTGTCTTGGGCACCAAACGTCTACCGCCGCCGCAACCGCCGTCTGACGGCGTTCGTGGCTGTCTGGCTGCAAAATTGCGATTTCCACCGCCAAAACGCAATGCTACGGTGCGGTGCGTATTCACGCTTGAACAAACATAACGTGATAATACTTTCCCTTTCATGCAAGACATTTTTTTAAGCTGGCGCCATTCAACTGTGATTCTTCTTTATTGTATTAGGGCCATTACATTGGGAACAACAAATATTAAACGTGTTTTGAGCGGAAGCTGAGCCAAACAAGGAAACTATTAATCTCTGCCGATTAATCGATTATCAAATTGGTTGCCGATTACTTCAATATATCGTTATCGGAAGTACTCGGTATCGGCACCTTTTTTGTGGTATCGGCGAGTACCAACGCCCAGTATCGAACCGAAACCATTTTCCCGGTATGGTGGAAACTGCCTGAATCTTGTCTAAATTTATAATATGTAAATGAAATGTTTTTGTGAAAAAATGTAAGTAAGTAAAACCCGCTCCCTGCAGTGTCTAAAATATCTCTCTTCATCTGCTTAAATAAAATGGCCTGATAAAAACATAAAATGTTAAAATAATGAAATAATTCTTAATGTGTTATTGCTTTTTATAATTTTCCTCCACTACTATTAATCATAGACTGCGTGTAAAAATTACCGCGATAACACTAGTAACTTCTTCCCAACCCTTGGGAAGAAGTTACTAGTGGCATCAGTATCGGTATCTGCCGATACTGCAGAGCCAGGTATCGGTACCAAAAAAATGGTAACGGTGCAACACTAGAGCCAAGCAGAGATGCAGAGTTAAGCGCATTTCTAAAGTGACTTAGAGACCGGTCCATCCGCCCCTTCCCTGGGAGTCCATTTCACATAATAACGTTAATGCAGAGGAGCAGACATGTTGGCCTGCAAGACAGGAAATGCGCCGCAGTGTGGCATGTCCAGAGATGTCAAGTAACGAAGTACAATTACTCAAGTACTATACTTGAGTAGAACTTTTTTTTGCGCAACAACGTGGTAGGATAATACGTTTTCATCTAGTCTGGGTGTGCCGCTCCAAAAAACAACAACAAAAAAAACTATGGTTTTACCGTTACGGCATATGAGAAATGTTTTAGAAGTGAAGTAAATCCAGCTTTTTACTTTGTACTTCCAAAAGTACTTTTATGTACATTTTAGAGCCTGTACTTTTTTACTTTCAAAAATACTTTTTGAGTACTTTTTACTTTACTTGAGATATTTGGATTAGTACTTTGTAGTCTTACACAAGTTGTTTTTTTTTTAAATGTATTTTACTCTTACTCAAGTAAGAAATCTGGGTCTGCCATCTCTGGGTATGTCTATGCTCTTCAGTTACTACCAATACCACCCGAACAATCAAATATTAAAATAATGAAATCATTCTTAATGTTTTATTGCTTTGTATAATTTTCCTCCACTACTGTTAATCATAGACTGTAGGGGTGCAACGGATCAAGAGACTCACGGTTCGGACCGATCCTCGGATCAGAGCTCACGGATCACGGATTTTTCGGATCATCGCAAAAAAAAGAAAACAAAAAAAGACAAGACAAAAATAAACACAAGTTTGTCTTTTGTTTATTAAAAACAGTTGAATTAAAATACATTAACTCAACTTAAGTGCATCGGGATAATATATGTTTTAAACATAAATAATATTAATAACCACATATTATGTATTTACAAATGTAATAAAGAGAACATTGTTATTTATTTTCAATTGAACATGTATATGTTGCTGTTCTTATCAAAAACATTGAATTACACACTGCCATATACTTCATTTATGTGATTTATTGCATTTCTGAACTATTCAGTTGAGAGACACAGACAGACAGAGAGAGAGAGAGAGAGAGACACAGAGGGAGAGTACGAGAGGCCGGGAGAGAGGCAGAGACAGAGAGATGGGGGAGAGAGAGAGAAGCAGAGAGAGACACAGAGAGATCGACAGAGAGAGACAGATAGAGAGATAGTGTTGAAATACTCGCCGTCTTTTCGCGAAAGGCGCTACAGCTTTGACCGCGCGCACGCACACACGGGCACACAAACTTGTGTGCGTATACACACACACACACACACGCGCGCTCGCGTACACACACACACACACACGCTCGTGCACACACACACACAGACACACACATAAACTCGCGCACGTCTCTGCTACACGGGGCTGTATGGGGCAGGGAGAGTCGTGTTTTAAACTGGTGCGCAGCGGAGCGGTGTGCGCCGTGCAGCCACGCACACCGCACGCGCACAGTCCGCGGTTCAGGCATGTTCCGAACCGTTCCCCCTGTTCCGATCCGAAATTCGGATCAACGGTGATCCGTTGCACCCCTAATAGACTGCATGTAAAAATTACCGCAATAACACTAGTAACTTCTTCCCATCCCTTGGGAAGAAGTTACTACCAACAGCACTTTCTTTTCAAACAGTGTTATCGGTTGGTATCGGTATCGGCCGATACTGCACCGTCAAGTATCGGGTATTGAAAAAATGGTATCGGTGCAACACTAATGTAAATGCACCAGGATCTAACCGCTAATGGCTATGGGAAGAGCCCTCAGCGAGTCACATGGTGGTAGTGGTACACGGCGTGCTGGACCGCAGCCAGAACCTGACACACTGTAGACTCACGGGTCACAGACGGTCCTAACAGCTGTTAGCTCACCCACGGTGCAGCTGCACTGTAGGGCGCAGCCGTTGGGCCTCCTTCACACTGGCAGTACGGTACAGTGTGGATCAGTATCAGAGACAGGGCGTGAAAACAAGATTATTTCTAAAAAGTTCCGTTCAGAGTGGTTCAGGCAGGCCTATGTTTAACATTTTCGTTCTCTGAAACGTTCTGCCACCAAAATATCGGCTCTGAACCAATTCGGAACGCAAACATTTCGTTCGTTCATTTGGTTCCTCATATTGAGCAATGTCCAGTTTAGGTATAGTTTATATACAAAATATATTTGGTGGACTTTCAAACTTCAGTGCAACTGTATTAACATGACAACCAGCTTTAAAGCGTCTTACATCCGCTTCCTCGTCTGTCCACAAGATGGAGCCCTAGATGCATGGGGCTTGATGACTGACAGTGAAAGTTGGATGTAGGGGTGTTCGATCTTGGAAAAAAAGTAGATCACGATCGTTGGAGTGCATATCATGATGTCACGATCTTATCACGATCTTTGAAATTTTTTTTTTACACACAAACATTTATTTTGTAATGCCGTTATATTACAAACACACGGTCTTATCATACACTTAAGATAGGCCGTATAT
>OMKY01122232.1:3776-16033 GCA_900302395.1 Bregmaceros cantori | reverse complement strand
CCCCCCCCACCACCCACCCACACACATCTTCTAGCCATGCAAGCCAGAACCAACTCATCGTTCACGCGTCACACGCGACTCAAGCGAACATTGGGGTCTGGTGTCGAGGAAGTCCCAACAAATCGGATTATCGGGTGTTTGGCAACCGGCCAATCAGAGCCACGATGAGGCGGGCTTTCTGCGGTGGACGGAGTTTGGTACGTCACGTGACCAGGAAGCCCTGTCGTTAATAACGTCACTTGCTCCGCCTACTTTGCTGTGATAGGATAACTTTAATTTATAAAAAATAATGTAACTCCTCCCTCCTCCACCACACGACACACCCGTTTTTGGATATACTCTAGTGTCTTGTGAGAAGACCTTACTCGCTAGCCGACTCGCTAGCTGACTCGCTAGCTGACTCGCTAGCTGACTCGCTAGGCGACTTTGGTATGCTGCACACATTAGACCAGATTTGCTGCTGAGTGTGTGGAGTCATCGTCACTTCAACAGTATCACCAAAAGCAAAACATAAATCTGTGCGTTTCTTTAATACACCGCCAATGATTCATAAACAATGCATTAATTTATATGAATAATTTATAATACGTCATCAATCATCTGTATCAAATAGATACCAGTTAATTATGGTAATAAACGTACCGTAAAGTAAAGCGTTACTGAAAAGTGAGAAACTTTAATAAGATATATTGTGTTTGTAAGGGTTGCTAACGTCTATTCCATCCATCTCACCAACTGGGTATGTTTATTTTTCCTTCTCGATCATTCTCTCCCTCCGTTGCCTGTAAAGGTTTGCACGACAAAGCAAACACCGTCGGCTGGGGTGATTTAACAGCCTCTATAAAGATGCAAAAACGGTCCGTATTACCGCATCGCCGGCAAGATGGAGTGTGCCTGTTGCAAGGTTTTTTAAAGAGATTCCTGGATGAAGACAGAAAAGTGTTGCACATAAAAATGTGCAAACGGCTGAGATACACCGGGGTCATCTCGGTGTAATGGCCGATCCGGAGCGCGGCGTGTAACACGGTCTGCTTGACTTGCTTGTACAATATTACGGGTGCAACCTCTCTCCTTCCTGTGTGCAGGCAGAACACAGGACTTTCCGTCCGTGGATCTGTAAATCACAACCAAGCAGAGTATATTCCTCGATCTTCAAGACTTAACTTTGTCTGAAGACGGCGTCATTTATCAGAATCTAAATAAATCTTTAATTTTTATTGACAGGCTTAGTGTAAATGTGTATTGGGGTGGGTGAAAGATCGGGGAAGCACACGCCTGCGTTCCAAAGCCTATGCATTATACAATTAATTTTGGCGTATTATTTGCCGTGATGTAAAGTGCGAATCCAAAAAAAACGGTCCTCTTTTTTTGTTAGGGTCCCTCCTTAACCCTAACAAAATTAGCGGATCGTTTTTGGGCTACAAACTTTATCGGAATGGAGTCATCTCGGTGCGGTGAGTGACCACCACCAGCTATCTGGCATTGGTTGACGTTAAATCGGATCATTTAGGCGTATTATTTTCTGAAATGCTGTTAAAATGAAAGCAAAGACTAGTAAATTAATAAATAGTAAATATAATAAATAGATATGTGGCGACTAAGTGCCAGTGTACTTAGTTAAAATCTAGGTTAAATAAATGTGTCTTACGTTTCCTCTTAAAAATATCAACCGTCTCCGCAGCCCTGAGGCCCTCCGGCAGGCTATTCCACAGACGGGGGCCGTTAGATTACAAAGTTGCTCAAAAAGTAATCTCGTTAGTGTAACATTCATTATTATAACAGATTACACGCAACTCTGGTAACAACTCACATAAAAACCTGCAAACGTGCGAGATGCGGCGAGGTCATGTGTGTGTAATCGGCTCGGCCTGTAACACGCTCGGACTGACTTGCTTGTACAATATTATAGGTAATATTAATTTACTTATTCATGAGTTTCATCAACTGTGAAGCCCAAATTGCCACGTGACAATGCATTTTTAATCGCCCGGCGAGGCTGGGGGTGTCATTACCGCTGGCGCCGAGAGCGGAAAACACACACATCGCTCTTCACTGCGGCCGATCCCGGGGTCGGCCGAAGGCGTCCATGAAACGCGTCGGACACCCTCACGTGTCTCCAGGGAAAGGGCCCCGGGGAGGATAGCGCTGTGTCTGTGTGCATGTATGTGTGCACGTGTTTAAAGCTGCAACAAGGGATTACATTTTGTCAGCGAAACATGACAATGAATTCGCTGAGAACAACACAGCAAAGTCCAATTCACGCTGCCATTGAATTACATGGGGACCTCTGTTTTTTTGCAATCACCCCATGACGTCGGTGTTATATTAGTGGCGCATGCGGACGGGGAAAGTACTCAATTTAAAGACTTTATGGCGCATGGGCCGTAATTTTGCTTGTCACACGTGCACGCACATAGACAGACTTCACTCACGCTCTCCCACACACGCACACACATTAACAAAGTTAAACAAATTCAGAGTTTAATGTATTGTTGTTACGGGTCCTGCTGGTAGTTGTTTACAACTACCACTGAACATGCAATATGGGAGTTTGGATGTGTGGATGCATGTTAAAGGTGCGTGCTTGGTGGAACTGGATACAATGCCAACTGGGCATTAAGCCCAAGGAGAGTGTAGTGGAACTCTCACAGTACGCCAGAGATACTGGCCGACTAACGTGAGTAAGGAAAGATGCGACTGTGGCCTCGTTCAGACAGCCGTTTGTCTGCGCCAAACGACTGTGCATGTGTTGTTGTGTACGCCGTGTGTCTTGTGTTGCGTGCAGCGAACAGTTTTTGCTCTTTGTGGACACGTTGGAGATACGCGCATTGCGGATAAACCGTGGTTTGGGGCAGATGACCCGTTGAAAAAAAAACAAAAAAACTTTAATTAAATGTGGCCGTATTGCGATCCAAGCATCAAAGACATCACATGATATTCCATTATATTTGCCGGATGATGAGTGGGTTTGATTTTGAAAACGAAAATGAAAAATAATGTTTGTGCAAATGAATAGCGGGTGCATTGATATTTTTTGCGGCGCTGCGGATGAAAAAAACGTCATCCGCGCATCTCTACGACACACACAGTGATCGCGCATCTGTGTGTGCCGGTGTTCATTGTTTGTGTGCTTGTGTCGGAGTGTGTCTGTTTGTCTGTGTGCGTGTGTTCATGGAGTGCACGCGTGTGTGCGTGCACAGACCGATTGCACATGTGCGGCTGCGTTCAACGGAGGCGTGCTGATCGGAGATGGGTGGACACATTTGTATGCGTGTGCATGTTTGCGAGTGCTCCAGCGCCACTGCGTTTGTGGTGTGCATTTGTCCGTGTCTCGCCGGGTGCATGTGTGGCCGTGTGTGTGCCAGTGTGTACGTATCTGTGTGTGTATCTGTTTGTGTCTCGATGTGTTTGCGTGTGTCTCTGTGCGTATGTCTGTCTGTATACATCTGTGTGTGTGTGTATCTGTGTGTCTGTGTGCATGTGTCTGAGGTTATCTCTCTGTTTGTGTGTGTCTGTATGTGTATCTGTGTGTGTCTGGGCGTATATCTGTGTGTGTGTGTGTGTGTGTGCGTATATATATGTGTGTGTATTTGTTTGTGTATATGTTTGTGTCTTGTTGTGCGTTTGTGTCTGTACGTATGTCTTCTAGGCGTATCTGTGTCAGTGCGTATGTCTGTCTGTATACATCTGTCTGTGCCTGTGTGTGTGTGTGTGTGTGTGTGTGTGTATCTGTACGTGTGTCTGAGTTTATCTCTTTGTCTGTGTGTGTGTGTGTCTGTATGTATATCTGTGTGTGTGTGTGTCTGTATGTATATCTGTGTGTGTGTGTATATGTGTGTGTATTTATCTGTGTGTGAAAGTAGTAGTACGTGTGAGTGAGTGTGCCTGTGTGTGTCTGCATTTGTGTGTGTCTGGGAGTATATCTACGTGTGTGTGTCTATGTGTTTATATATGTGTTATATCTGTGTGTGTGAAAGCACGCATGCATGTGTGAGTGTGAGTGAATGTGTGTGTACCGCCCGAGGGGGTCGCGCCCCTTACACTGAACCTTGCTCTGCAATGAGTGGTCAATGGAAGAGAATAAATTACGCGGTGCTCCCAGGCAGAATGCATCCTCAACCACACATACCAAGTTTTTAATTATAATTTTACTGGCGCTGAGAAGGGCAGCCACTGAAAAGTCAGTTAGTTAGCGAGTGGACGTCATTAACCCGAGTCAACCCCTGCTACCTGCGTGACAAATCATTTATTTCTTTTGTGTGTCTGTGGAATCGTCGAGGAAATCGTCGGGGACAGGTCTCGTGTTCACACTTAGCTTAAAGATGCAACCAGGGCTTTGAACAGATATTTTTTTTTCCCAATCGTTCATTTTGATCAGAAACAGAATTATAACGTTTCCGGTTATGAGCTCCTGAACTGGTTAAAATTTAAAAATATTGTTCCCGGAATGGTTAATTTCGTTCCTGTCAGCTGAAACACAAGTTGTGCCATGCAATGTTTCAATTCAAGTTGACGCTCGGTGTGGGGGCACTCGGTGGGGCGGTGGAGGCATGGGTCTGGGTAGGTTGGTTGATAGGCTAGAATCAGATCTTGTGGGAAGTGAGAGTTTCCGGAATGCAACAGAAGCAACAGCGGCTGGGATAGGAGGTAGAGCACCATGACTGCCCGGACATTGCATGACAGGGAACTTTATAAGCAGCCGATATCCTACAGTAATTGGCAGTGCAACCTATTAGTGTCAGTTCAATCACTGTATTGCCTAAAATGGAACAGTGGAAATGTAGTGTTGAATACTTGAACTTAAACGGGAACTCTGGTATTTTCAACATTATGCCTCGTTTCCGAGTTGTCTGCAATGGTTTAGGACCCCCCGCACTATTATTTTGATGTTTACTGCCCCAGGCCGGTATTACTGCCCTAGCCAGAGCCACTGGAGCTTCGGTGTCCCACATTAGGCAGTGGTCCACATTAGGACAATCGACCCTACATCGCCACATCATGCGATGGATAACAAGACACTGCCTTTTAGACCACAAGAAATAAAAGAACTCCGTAGACTAATCTCACTCAAACCAATAATGATAATAATCAAAAGCAGAACCCTTAAACTCAACCCAGATTGGCTTGACAAAACTTTGCCTTGAAGGATTACCAAAACCAACCAAAAAGATGGCGTGACAATGTTTGTGTGCTTGTGCAAAGTCTGCTACAAGTGGAGAAAGTGAACTGTGATGATGTCAGAAAATCTTTGCAACTGGACTTTCTGGACGACACTATCAATTGCCCACAGGTGGCGCTACAGGTCAGCTGTGGTCGGGACACGTGTTAAGTCATGGAAGCATGAGGAGCGCTCCTTCCCCAGGCCTGGTAGGGGTGATCTCTTGACATTTGCGCTGAAAGGGGACTCTGACGGTGACCAAATGAGATTGGTCAGGATACAAAAACACACTCTCCTGCTGGGAGGGGTGTGTGGGGGGAGGAGGAGGGGTTCCTCAGGGGGTGGTCTCGGAGCATCTAAAGAAGTTAATAGGCTTAGAGCCACTCAGTGGCACCTGGATTACCACGACATGCCAAACACATGTCTCTCTCTCTCTCTCTCTGTCTTTGTCCCTCGTCTCCTCCTCCACTATATGATAGCCAGCGTTTCCATAGTTACTATGACTACCTTAAAGTGACTACTGATTACCATGAAAGCCAGAATAAGACAAGCCATCAGACTACTAACCTCAGTCAACTAACCTCAGTCAAAAAACGAAAACTAAAATGGTACGGACATGTCACAAGATCCCGAGGACGCTCAAAAACAATCCTTCGAGCCACCAGTGCCAGGTGGAAGGAGAAGAGGAAGACAGAATCCAAGAGTGGACAAGGTGCAGGCTGAGTGGCACCACGTGAGTGGCTGAGGACAGAGAGAGAGATAGAAAGCGCTAGTTGCAAAGTCTTCAGTGGCGGCAATGGTGAACCATACTACGGGATTGATGATGGTGGTAGTGCAGCGGTTAACACTGCGACCTCATAGCAAGAAGGTCTCGAATCTCGAGTTTACATGGTTTCTGCGTGGGTTTCGTCGAGCCTGGCAAGCCAAACCTAGCAAATCGTCCATGCATTGCTCAAACATGCGTTTGGGTCATGGCTTTGAACCGGTTCAAGGAACGAAAACGAAAACCGAGAACTTTTAGTATTTTCCAGGGAACAGAAACGAAACCGGAAACGTTATCATTTTTTATGTTCCGGAACAGGAACACTTATTTAAAAATAATGGTAACCGGTTAATAACGGTTTTATTTTGTTCCTCAAGGGACTGCACTTGGGGATAACTTCAGAAATAAAACAAGAGTATTTATAAAATCTACGATGCAGCAGTGAAGTAGGAATCGTTGTGACTCTCTGTAGCGTGTTGTTGTGGGTTCACCCCAACATGCAACGAGACCTCAGCTGTAGAGAAATTAACCGTTCCGGGAACAGTATTTTTTCGCTCTAACCGGTTCAGGAACGTCAATATATTGGTGGAACACATAACCGGAAACGCTATAATTCTGTTTCTGTTCGGAACGAACCGCTTGGGAAAAAATACTGGTTCAAAGCCCTGGTTTGGGTATGGAGTTAACCGAATTAAATAATCTGATGCTTGGTTCCGTTTCTGCTGACCAATCAGAGCTGAGGAGGGCTGTCTGGGAGATGAGATGCTTGCTACTCCGTTACTTGTCACGCCTACTGTGCTGTGATTGGTACATCTCTAAACATAGCCTAACCCTAACCAAATAACTGGATCATTTTTGGGATTCAAACGTTATTGGAATGGAGTTATTTCAGAATGATGGGTGCCCTCCTGCACCAACATGGTTCATCCTTCTCCAGTTCTTCTACCCTCCACTAGTAGTAGTTTTCTCAATCTGACTCCCCACAATTTGACATTGGCACAATGTCTGCAATGAAGAGCAAGCGATTGGCAAAATCCTTCTGACTCCACTACGCTGAGGAGGAAATAATAAACATCAAACCGATAAAATGTAAAACATCACATCACTCCTGGTCTGACCCTCAAGCTCGCTGAAGACAAACGCGACAGCCCGCCCCCCCCACCCCGGTCCACCCCCAGGGGGAGCTGTTGGACCGGAGCCGGAAGGCAAACATCCTGATAATCAAAAGCGGTCGAGCAGAACGAATCCATTCGGACAACAAGATGGCGGGTCTACGACAGGAAAGGATGACTGAGTTCTCCAGTCCTCAGACGCCCCCAGGGATGTGAATGCTTGCCTGCACATCGAGGTGACCCACCTTGAAAGACTTCAGCACAGGAGAATAATCAATAGAAGAAGAGTGTCCAGTGGTTAGCATTTGCTGCCTCACAGCTAGAAGTTCCTGTGTTCAAGTCCCAGCCCTGTCCAGGTCCTTTCTGTGTATGTTTTCCCTGTGTCTGCGTGGGTTTCCTTCAGGTGCTCCCACCACAAAAAACATGTTCTAGTTAACTTGCTACAATCAGTGCCCCTGGCCAAGGCACTGGCTCAGTTCTGGTGTTGTGTTCTTCTGATTCTGATTCTGTTTGATTTCTTCTTATTATTTTTTTAGCGCAAGCGCCATTTCTTTCATTCTTTATTGAGAGAGATAGTGACAGGATTAAATTGGAAACTGGGATGAAGAGTCAGGGGGAGACATTGTAGAAAAGCCGGAGAGGGGTTTAGAACCCGCGGCACTGCTCAACCTATGATCCAGGAGACGCGCTCTATAACCACTCTGCCACCGCACCCCCCTTGAATTCTTCTTGATTGTTTTTGATTCTCTGTGATGCACTTTCAACTATGTCCTTCGCACCGGTACCGAAAATAATTTCTAGTCTGTGACTAAGGCTGAATCAGATTTTGATTGAAATGGAGCTTTGCCAACCCTAAGACGGCCACTAGAATGTGAATTCTGCTACACATCAAGGCCATCATGCGATGGACGACAAATCACATTAATCACAGATCACGTTAAAATAAAAATTCGGCCGACTGATCACTCAAACTAATGTCAATAATCTGTGCTGGCTCTGTGGCACAGTTGGTTAGACCGCTGCATCCAACACTCATCCATCTTGTGCCTGTGGCTTGAGATCACAGTGCACCCAGCTGTTGTGAGATTGCTTGCCATCACTGACACAAGAGTGTCAGTGATTGTGCGGCAGGTCTGTGTCCTCCTTCACACCAACCCTGAAAATTGAAAAAGAAAAAGGAAAAATGGTGCTAGCGGCCAAAAAATAACAGAATAATCAAGAATAACAATGTCAAATGTTAAAAACAGATTTTTAAAAACTATATAGACACGTTTACGCGGCCAAAACATTTTGTCCCGCCGTCTGAAACACACTTCCAGTTTCTGTGTAACTGCCTGTGTAAAGTCATCGTAGTGGACCGAAGTGGCTGAATTTGTCACACAAAATGCACACTGGTTCAAAATCTGCTTACTACAGCTTGCTCTGTGACCAATTACACATTATCCACCCTGCTTTGTGCAGTGTTTTGCATAAATATTGATGAAATACAGTCAAACGACTTGAATTTACGCACCAATGTGGCCACGTGCTCTTCTGAACCAATGGGCTGGCTGCTTCCACTAGTAACAAACAAAAAAAGTTGTAAATGGAACGGGTTGGGCAGATTATTGAATCGTGCATTTGTGGGGCACAGACCCGCACTAGACCATTTGGGTGTGGAATAGCACACCAAGAGTTATCGCCATCTTTCTAAATAACCCGGTTGATGTGCTCCCACTGAATAGTAATTGTTGAAAAAATAGTTGAAGACACGGCAAAATAAATGGTGCCGGAAGTCATGTTCAGCCTAGAAATGTAGGAACTACCCGCCAAACTAATCTGTAAACATCGAAACACAACTAAAAGAACTGAAAGAAACCCTCTCCACCAAAGACTTGATCCCGGAGCGAAACGGAGAAATCAAGGATCTAGGCGACCGAATCGACGCCCGTCTCGACTCCTTCCTGCGTGCCTTCGGGAAGTTCGAGAACGAAACGCAACAGAACCTAGCCACCACGCATGGGATTTTGCGCAAATACTTACCGCAATGTGCGTAACGCAACTACCGCACGCTCACACAGAGCTCGAACGCCTCGATCTACACTAAGGGGTCCGAACTGTCTCTGCCGCGCACCTCATGCGCCCTATATGAACTCTAATCATCGAGCCCCCTCAGGGGGTTCCACCGACAGCCAGGTGTAATTTAGCAACTTGCTAATCCTGTGTATATCCATCTCTTCATGACTCTTGTAACATGCTGCAATGAATGCCATCTATTTTGCTGTGTAACATGTTGAAATGAACAATGGCTCTGTACTGTCTGTCGTCATTCATTTCATACCAATGTGTTATTTGGAATTAGTCTAGTATTAGAATAAAGAATGGCAGATTCTTCAGGAGGAGGGCCCGATTGATTGGTCGCCCAGCTGGTATGCCGGTCACTGGTTGGTCGAGAAAGTATTTCAAAATGGGGCAGCGCCGATGTCGCAGTGGGGGCAACCAAATTGTTTTCAACTAACACACAGACACACACATACACTTACTCTACTGGCCAGTGCACCTTGGAGTACAGAAAATCTGGTATCAGTAATGTTAAGTAATGTTAAAGTTACTGCAAGTAACTTAGTAATTACGAGTAGTTGAGTAAGTAACTACAAGTAAGAGACAACACTGCTCGGGTATGCAACATTCTGATTGTGTGTAATGAGATGTAACCTTACTGGACAGGAAGGGCTGTAATCTTAACAAGATGTGATTTTAACGAGATGAGATGTGATCTTAACAAGATGTGATGTGATCTTAACAAGATGTGATCTTAAGGAGATGTGATCTTAACAAGATGTGAAGTGATATTAACAGGATGTGATCTTAACAAGATGTCCTAACAGGATGGGATCTTAATGAGATGTGATGGGATCTTAACGAGATGTGAAGTGATATTAACGGATGTGATCTTAACAAGATGTGATCTTAACGAGATGTGAAGTGATATTAACAGGATGTGATCTTAACAAGATGTCTTAACAGGATGGGATCTTAATGAGATGTGATGGGATCTTAACGAGATGTGAAGTGATATTAACGAGATGTGATCTTAACAAGATGTGATCTTAATGAGATGTGATGGGATCTTAACAAGATGTGATCTTAAAAAATTGTGATCTTAACAGGATGTGATGTGGTTTTAACGGGACACAGCCTTACTGGACAGGAAGTGCTGTGATCCGGGGCCGAAGTCCCGGTGCGCGTCTTGAAGCTGCTTCAGTCGCTCATCTATGGACCCCTGTGGACACACACACACACAAACACACACAAACAGACACACCACACACACATCAGCAGACACCCACACATAGACATACACACACCAGCAGACACGCATGCACAGATACACATATACACACACACACACACCAGCAGACACGCACACAGCACAATAAACAAAAGGAAGATTAATGTATTTTCGCCCATTCTTTTGGGACATGAGCTATCATTATGTACACATGTACACGACACACAAACAAAGAGGCTGGAGCCAACAAAAATACATGCTTCTTCATACATATACAGATGCATGTATCTACAGTATGTACATGTTCATAAGCCCAGCGAATGTACTAGCTTACTGCCAACCCCATATTTCTTGCTCCTGTCTCTGTGTTTTCTCTTTCTCCTCTTCGTCATTAAAACATTAAAATCAGAACATGGACGTTCTACTCTAAAACATATTAAAAACTATGGACTTGTTCGTCATATGGTGGACTATATAGGGTACATGGAGTATTTGGACACATCTACAGAATGGCATGCTCCCCATATAGTACACTATATAGGGAATAGGGACAGGACAACCGCTATCATCACCTTTACAGTGCGCTGGTTTTGTTAAAGGGCTTTCATTAACGTTTGCTGCACTGAGGAACATCACTGCTTTGTGTGTCTGCTTCAAACGTGCTTCCTTTTTATAACCACTGCAGCCCCGTGTACGACACACGCGCTCCTCGCAGGCCCGGCGAGAGTAAAATTCCCATAAAACCCAAACAGGACTTCAGGGTCCGAGTCACGTCCAGCGATGTGACGCGATGTTGCTGCTGCTGCAGCTCTGGGTGCATCTGGTCTCTAAGCAAATTGAGAGGCCGCTAGCATGCTCCAAAAATAACATTAACCCTTTGGTGCCGAGGACTCATCGGGGCGTTTTCCATTTTAATTTGAGCAACATTTTGGCTCTTTTCACTGAACATTGATATCACTTAGATGCAGAGATGGCAAAAGTACCCAATTTTCTTACTTGATTAAGAGTAAAATACATATGTGAAAAAAAAACTTGAGTACGACTACAAAGTAATGATCCAAATGTCTACTCGAGTAGAGTAAAAACTACAGGCTCAGAAACGTACTCAACAAGTATTTTTGAAGTGTAAAGTACAAAGTAAAACTTTGTTTGTTTGAATGTTGGAATAAATTGTTGAAAACCTAGCCTAACTTACTTCACTCAAGGTTCATAAATCTCACTGCCAAACATTGGCATTAACATCTGTTGGCATTACCACCCCCTACTGGCTCATTCGCACGATTCATATCACTTCCACCTACCATCGGTGCGCAAAAAAAAGTAACGATCCTGTTTTAGGAAAAGTAAGGAGTACAGATATGTTTGTTAAAAATCTACTCAGTGCAAGTAAAAAGTCATTAGAGAAAAAAGTACTTCTAAAAGTACAGATACATGAAAAAACTACTTAAGTACAGTACTTAAGTATTTGTACTTTGTTACTTGCCATCTCTGCTTAGATGTTTATTCTTTCCACATTCCCCACATCACGTGGAGATAATTTTGGCCTAAACTAGTTCTAAAAGTGTCTGAGGACACGAACACGTACACTGACATAAAGGATGAGTTGGGACGTTTACTGCTGAAAAATGTAAACTCAAGTTGTTCATGACCACATTCAGAAGCACTTTAACACTAAAAAAATGCACTGCTGTTTAAATGTCGAATCAGGTATCAGAATCAGAATCATACACCACACATAGGCTGAGTCCAAAATCACTCCCTATCCCCTATATAGTGCACTATATAGTGCAAGCCATTTTATGGAGGTGTCCGAATTCTCGATGTACTCTATAAAGTGCACTGAAAGTATCCCACAATGCACCGCAAAAAGTAGTGACCACTGCAAATAGCTATAAATGTAAATAGTTCTGACTTTTTCTGATGATTGTTGAATTTTATAATTATATTTTTTAT
>OMKY01122170.1:0-17166 GCA_900302395.1 Bregmaceros cantori | reverse complement strand
CAGAATATTAATAAGTTATTAAAACCATTAATATGAATAAAAACATTAAAATATTGTAGTAATTAATCATTTTTGGGCGGAAGTGCCATTTTTCATTCTCTATTGAGAGAGATAGTGTCTTAGTGATTAAATGGGTTGCTGAAGAGTCGGTGGGAGACATTGTAGAAGTTAGCTAGCACAAGTTGTTAGCACAAGATGCTAGCACAAGATGCTAGCACAAGTTTCTAGAAGAGGATGCTAGCACAAGATGCTAGCACAGGGTGCTAGCACAGGATGCTAGCACAAGTTGCTAGCACAAGATGCTAGCACAAGTTTCTAGCACAAGATGCTAACACTAGTTTCTAGAAGAGGATGCTAGCACAAGATGCTAGCACAGGTTGATTGCACAGGATGCTAGCACAAGTTGCTAGCAGAAGATGGTAGCACAAGTAGCTAGCACAAGATTCTAGCACAAGTTGCTAGCACAGGTTGCTAGCAGAGTTTGCTAGCACAAGATGCGAGCACAAGTTTCTAGCACAAGATGCTAGCACAAGTTGCTAGCTCCAGATGCTAGCACAGGATTCTAGCGCAAGTTGCTAGCACAAGATGCTAGCGCAAGTTGCTAGCACAAGATGCTAGCCAGCTAGCACAAGATGCTAGCAATTAGTAGAAAATCCCCCCACCCCAGCCACTGCATGCATCCTCTTGGGTTGCTGTCATCACTCAACACACCCCCATCATCTGTGGTGATGCTGGGATAGTTCACAGATAGTTCATACTCACACCCGCAGCTGGAGGACAGCGGCCATACACTCTGTGTGGGCGGATGGGTCACTGAAGGCCCTGCGTCTGACTTGTTTACCCACTCGTCACCCTACGAAGGTTTTTATGTGTGTCTACTGTCTAAGAAATATGACTTTCCAGAAGAAGAGTTTACACAGCCGGAGAGAGAGAGAGAGAGAGAGAGCTGAAGGCCGTCACGGCAGAACGCCGCAGGGCGTAATGTGTAAAAGAAGATGGACATTGGGGTCCGCGTTGGCCGAGTGGTTATGGACACTGCACCTAACGCGACCCCATTCATGTTAGCGGCGCTGCGTCTACCGCAGCGTCCGCAGTGTTGCGAGTTCGACTACGCTCGTCAACTTGTCTGCGATGTCTACCCTCGATCTCTTCAACCCAGTTTCCGACTAATCCTATCCAATAAAAATGGAAAAACGGCGCTGACGCCGGAAAAAATAACTTAAAAAAAAGGTGAAGAGGGACATGGACCACAGTTTTTCATCTTTATTGGATAGGATGGGTTGGAAGTGGATAGGATGGGTTGGAAGCTCGGTAGAAACGGGGGGGAGACATCACAGACAAGCCGACAACGGGCGCGCTATTAACCTGGATAGGGGCACATTAACCGACACCCCCTTATATTATGTCATTTTGAACTGCTTGAAAAGCAACCTGCAATATATTATATAATATATTATATATATATATATATATAACACTTTCTGAGGCCCATGGTTAATTAATTAGCAAGATGAATCCCTTCATATCATTACAGCACATGGCGGCGAGCCGCGTCACTGCCGCCACATCCGCGCACCGCGTCAACTAGTACCGCTCCGCTCGAACAGAGCGGGTGATATATATTGTGTGTGTCATCCGCGGGTTTATCGGCAATCTGCAAACCAAGAAAGAGCCAAGTAAAAGAACTAAACTAAAATTAGTGACATCTTGGAAGGTTCCCCACTTCAATCCTGTGTTTGATCCGAGGCCATTCCGAGGACCTTGGTGATGGGAAGAGAGCGTTCTCTCCACTATTCGTCTTGCAGACCTTGTTACCCGTGTGGGATCCAAATGGGGAGTAGATAGGGCCGGTCGTGCTCCTCTAAATGGACAAAGGGAGTGCTCCGTGAGCGGTGCCAGGCACTAGCGTGGGAACGCTGCTGCAGCTTCTCGCCCAACATTGATTCCAACTTTGACAAGCCCAGTCGATGAGATCCACACTTAAACTCTTTTTTTTTTTCGGCTGAGCAGCAAGATGGCATGCATCTCTGAGAACAAATGAACGAGGATGACTGACCATACTAAAATGTAAAATGCCATTAACTGTTTCGGTGCGGGGGCATCTGGCTCGGTGGCGCAGTCGATTAGACCGCTGCATCCAGCCCTATATATTAGTCTTGTAACAATGGCTTAGTTCACAACACAGGCAGCGCTGTGATATTGCTTCCCCTCGCCCAGAATTGATTGCTAGTGCAAGATGCTATCACAATTTACTAGCAAAAGTTGCTAGCAAGAGTTGCTAGCAAAATGTGTTGCTAGCGCAAGATGCTAGCACATTTTACTAGCAAAACATGCTAGCACAACTTGCTAGCAAAAGTTGCTAGTGCAAGTTGTTAGCACAAGATGCTAGCACAATTTACTAGAAAAATATGGTAGCAAAAATTGTTAGCGCAACTTGCTAGCACAATTTACTAGGCATCTGGCTCAGTGGTACAGTCGATTAGACCGCTGCATCCAGCCCGATATATAGTCTTGTACCTGTGGCTTAGTTCACAACACAGGCAGCGCTGTGATATTGCTTCCCCTCGCCCAGAATTGATTGTGAAGAGATGCGCGATTATGGCTGATGGGGGATTCCTGGACGGTGCGTCTCGGGAGCCGTCGATCAATTTGGGAACGGTTTATTTGACCGTTAAAGAGTTTAAGAGCCATTATTGTTAGTCTACAGATACCTTTTATTTCTATGTGATATGTGATATGATGGGCTGATTTGCATGCGACTGTATCAGGTGTACTACCCCACTAGTGTTGGGCAAGTTCACTTTCAACATTAACTCGTTTAAATTTCAGTTCAGTCCTTGTGAAATTAATTTGTTCATTCATCGTACATAGCTCATCATTTTGAACTATGAACAGGTCTGGAATGTGTTTGTTGCTTAACTGCTGTTTTTTTTAAGCTCTGAAGGCTTTTGAAATCTGATATGAACAAATTTGGAATGAACGTACAGCGCCGTTCGATAACCTCAAAAAAAAGAGTGCATTCACAATTCTACGTTCACCAAGCATAATTGAACCTCTTGTTCACGTTCACTGTAATGGCAGCTCAGATAAGGTGTCCTCGTAGAGGAAATGACCAGTCTTGACACGGGAATATGTCTAGAGGGTTCACTTATTAAGCTATACTGGACATCAGCCGGTTATAGGCTGTGAGCTAAGCAGGAAAGCACCACACATCAGGAAGTATCACTGATTTATAGCTGATGGGAGGTAACATCCGATGATGTCACAACCTGTAGCCAATCAGGACAATGGAGGCGTGACTCTACAAGTCACATATCCATAACATTCACTTAAAATACAAAGGTGTTCATGAACTATTGTTCTTTGAACATGTTTAGGTAAAGCACTGCTCACGATTGCTTGTCAAAAGCATACCACAAAAGGTGTAGCATGGAAAATGTGCATTCTGTGCAGTGATTAGATTTGAACCATGGTGTCCATGTCCTAAATGTGTGCGTGGTGGGAACGATCGTTGCCAGTGGTGGAAAGTAATGAATTGCATTTACTCATGTTACTGTAATTAATTACTTTTTATGAGTAATTTGTAATCTTCTGAGTAGCTTTTGAAATGTGTAATCGTTACTTTTACTCAAGTACATTTTTACCTTAGTACTTTGTACTCATTACATTTGAGTTACAAACCATATTGGTGGATGGTTAACATTTTTAATTCGAGCGGAAAGTTAAACTCCTGTGCAGCTTAATGTAAAAAAAAGCTTCCCTGGCAGAGGTCTGCATTCTTGGAGGGCATTTCTAGTTAACAGCTGTAATTTAAATATTGATAAAAAATGAAAAAAAAAAAAACCTTGAATTTGAATCACGACTTATGCTTTTTTGCATTAAATAATTGAAAGTAACTTTTACTCATTGTACTCATTACATTTTAAATGAAGTAATTTTGTACTTTTACTCGAGTACATTTTGAGATGGGTAATTTTACTTTTACTCTGAGTACAATTTAAGCAAAGTAAAGATACTTTTACTCAATTTCAATTTTTCAGTACTCTTTCCACCTCTGATCGTTGCAATACAATCCACTCCTTTCTGAGCTGCTTATTCATCTGGTCGCCCCGTCTGTGATAAAATATGTTGCCCGGCTTGGCCAATATATGGCTTTCCGTTGAGTAACAGTATGCAGGCAAATGTGTTGATGTTCAGCATGTGTGAACGTGCGTGTTGGTGTGTGTACGTCTGCACATGGCTGCTGCTGCTGCAATTTGCATATTCCACGGTTGTGTGTTGCATTGAAATAGTGAGCGACTTCTTTTATTCATGACCGGGGTGTCTAGGTCTCGCTTCCCCCTCCTTCCCCCTGTGTGCATCCCAAAGCGGCAGGGCAGCGACGGAGATGATATTGACAAAATAATCAGCACGCTTGCCATTATTTGATGCGCGGTGCGATGAATACTGAGATATTTATAACCTGGCGTACGTATGTGTCTGAGTGTAATTTCCAGTGTTGCCATAGTTACGGCTCAAAGGTAATCGGGCTACTGATTACTGACTACTCCTTTTGAAAGTAACTGTGTTAGATTACTGACTACTTTAATTTAACGCTTTACTTTTCATTTTATTCTTGCTGCCAACACACACACACACACACAGAGGTAGTTTCACCAATACCCACGCTATTGAAAGTGGATTTGTGTAATGAATATAAAATGACACGGGTGGGTGTCATTTAAATTGTCACACAACGTAATTTACTTGGTTAGAAAGCTGATCACGTGGGGGCAGAGATGGCAAAAGTACCCAGATTTCTTACTTGAGTAAGAGTAACAAAAAAACAACTCGAGTAAGACTACAAAGTACTGATCCAAATATCTACTTGAGTAAAGTAAAAAGTACAGGCTGAGAAATGTACTCAAAAAGTATTTTTGAAAGTAAAAAGTACAGGCTCTAAAATGTACTCAAATGTATTTTTTGAAGTATAAAGTACAAAGTACAAAAACATTTGTATATAAAATGCACACTTTTGGGATGTTGGGTTGTCAATGTTATCATTTGAATAAATCACTAACAATCTAGCCTAATTTAGTTCACTTCTAAAATGTATATTATTATACAATTTCTCATATGGCGTAAATCCATACAGCTGATATTTTTTTGAGCAAAACAGCCATAGAACTAGATGAAAACGTATTAGCCTACCTGTTGCGCAAAATATATATAATATAAAAAAAATAAGTACTTTTCCCTGTTTTGGAAACAGTAAGGAGTAGAAGTATTGCCATTTTTAAAGTTTAAAAGTTTAAAATCTACTGAGGACAAGTAAAACGTCATCAGGGAAAAAAGTACTTCTAAAAGTACAGATTCCTGAAAATTCTTGTCAAGTACAGTGCTTCGTTACTTGCCATCTCTGCGTGGGGGGTACTAGCACCCAGCATGCAGCTATACAATCACTGTGTAATCCCCTGCGCCGGGGCGGAGCCCGCGGAGCAGGTTATGTTTTCACCCGCGTTGGTTTGTCCCCTCGATAATTGAAAAAGTTTAGCACGGATCTGGAAATTTTGCAGGATTGTTGGAAATGACAAAAGAAAGAAGTGATTCAATTTTGGCTCATTTCTGTAGCCTATAAGTAACATTGCTCTGCATGAAAAGTGTTATATAAATAAAGTTTGATTTGATTTGATATTAACGGGTGAACAATCCCCGTTCTCCGTAGTGAGGTCACGCGTGGCCGTGTTCTCCCGCAGCTGCACCCGAGGTGCAATTACCAAATGGCCGATGCCATTTTTGGCCGGCGGTGCCATTTCCAAACGTTTCCGATGGTGTTCGGGATGTTGACGCGCCACCGACAGCAAGTTAAGGTTGTCTGCTCCCCATTATTCTAGTTCATCACTGTTTCACATCCGTTACATTTGCATCATTGAGGCGCAGAAACAAAGGCTGCATTTGATTTCGGGTTACCAACAAAGTACTGCTGCATGCAGAATGAGTTGCATGATAGGTATGTATTGACTCAGCTAAGATGCGGGAAAAAAACAAATTCTAGTGAGAATGTTAAGTGGTGTTTTCCTCTTGCAAACAGATTGTAAACTTTTGAATGTTATTTGTTAATATTTGAATGCAATTGTTTTATAAAAATCTGCTCTGAAATTGCTAATCAGCACACATTATTTGACTTGTATTTTGTTTATGTAATTGAATGCATTTACTTAAAAAACATTTTATTTTTAATCTTTCTAGTTTTACTTATTCACCTTCATTGGGTAATGAAAGATAGGAATCCATCATCTTCAGTGAATAGAAGGAATAAGGAATACTGGATAACAGAATCATCTCAGAAAAGACACCAATCCTTTGGAGGACCATGAATAAATGAATGCATTTTATTTCAGGGCAGAATTTCAACTAAGCATTTCAACATAATATATGAGATGATGGTTGTACATAACAGAGCTGCTATATTTACCGGCTGTCCATGAAGGAGTACCTATATACATGTACCTCCGGTTAAAACTTAGTTAAAACCTGGTCAAAACAAGCTGGATACCTAGCCGAGCAATGTTTGGTGAAGTTATCTTGACTATCCATAGGGCAAAATGCTAGCTAGGCTGTAGTATTGGTTGGCAGCTATCAGCAAGGCTAGCTGCCAACAAATTGCCGGGGAGTTTTGGGCATTTTCAGGACTTAGTCAGAGGCCCACAGAATATTTTCCACATGGTTTATTAAAACACGATGGCTCATTTTGTAGATGAGATTCAACATTCCAACCAGGAAAAAAATTGTGTGCCTCAGCCCTCCTGTTCCAGAGATATGAGTGTTGAATTATGGGTACAAATGGACATTTCAGTGCTTCAAACTTAGTTACGGAGTTACGGGCACTTTTGTGAAGTGTTTTGTGAATTATTTCACCGCACCAATTTTGGTTCTATTTTGTTCCGAACATCATAACGTTTTTTGACATCACGTTTTATTTTACTCAGCATCACCACCAGTTGGCGATTTGGGGCTAAAGAAGAGAGAGAAAGCACTCTTCTCTCTGCATTTTTGACATCAATTTCAATTCACATTTGTCTCGATAGTTCCAAACGCCACAAAAACGGCCAATGGGTGCATACATCAATGGATTGCTGGATCATTCCCTGACCCAAAGAGTGAATAATTGATGTGCAATTCGTGAACGCTGCTACCAAAATGACCCAATTACCATATATAGTGGGGGAAAAAAGGGGGCGGGAAATATATATACGCGTGTATGCGCACGCGTGTTTGTTTGTGCGCAAACGGTCCATGCCAGCGAGAGGGAGAGAAGGGTTGTAGAGTTGTGGTCGGATTGTAGTTTTTACATGGTTCGGATATGTGGCGCTCATGAGGGTGGGAGGAGCAGTGAAAGAGTTAAAACTGGTTAAAATCAGGTGCACGCATAGCCGTGCGAGGTTTGGTGTAGTTGTCTCCACTATCCATGGGTCTAAATGCTAGCTTTGCCGTGATATTGGCAGCTAGCTAGGAGGCTAGCGTTAAGACAAATTAAAACTTGTTAAAACTAGGTGAATTCGCTCTCATAGGCGAGCGAGGAATGGAAAAAGGATTTTTAAAAAATGACCAGAATGGTTGCTGCGATTGAAATGGGAGCCAAATCCGGAGCACTGCTAAAAAGAAAAAAAAATCTCATTCCACACTATCGGCATTATATCTCCTCAGGGGTGGTGGTGGTACTATTTAATCCTATCACTCACGGACTGCAGCATCCCCCTGTGGCACGTTAACGTCTTTATGTAACGATCACTGCGAGTGAGAAGCGCACCACCAACTCCCCGCGTCAGGCGGAGGAGGTTATTGCTTTGCTCCTGTCAAAATAGGACGGGCGAGGGAAGCTGAGATGCGATGCAGTGTTTGAGGTGGAGAAGCTGTGTATGGAGGCCACTGACCCTCCCCAGGCCTTACAGACCGATACATTTCTGTCTGGAGGTCTGATGAATTTCTCCATCACAACTGGGGGCTTAACACAAAGTAAGTACAAGTTGTATGCTTGTGTTCTACCAACCAGTGATGTCAGTCACTACTTTGATTTTAAAGTAACTAGTAATCTAACACATTATTTTCTGAAGAATTAATAAAGGTGCATACCCAAAAAGCTATGTGCCGGTCGGTAAGACACCTAATCCCAGCACACTTATGATGTCTGTGATGCCGTTGGTAGAAACGTGACATATTAGTCTTTTAATGTTCTCCTAATAAGACACGGTTTGCCAAATACAAATTGGATCATTTTCCAAATCATAACCCCATCAATTAGCCTGAGTGGCTTGAGTATTTAAATTAAACAAAATGATTGTAGGCAGGTACGTTCTTGGCCCCGGACTTGACAAATCGCTTAAGTACAAGCGTCACAAGTTTGGAAATACATTCATCTTTTATAAAAAAGTGTTTTTTTTCTTTAATGCACTTACCAGCGCAAACTCAATTTCTCAAAAACCTTTGCAGTCTTTAGGAGTATGTTTGAGCCTGATGTAGCATATTACAAAAAAAAAACATTTAAAGTAATGCACTTCCAACATGTCTAAAGAAAGCTATTTGTTGGATTAAATAGCAGCCATTTAATGACGCCTGAACATTGCTGATAACAGCTCACATCATCCTTCACTATCTTGGAGCTGAACTGCTTGTGTGCGGTGATTGCTCTGCAATTTTTAATTATTAGAGCTGTATAGACGAGTTTGGCGGGTAGTTCCAGTAAGAATTCTAGGCTGAATATGACTTACTTCACGCCGCTGTATTGTTGTCTTCTTATCCGAGAGGAATCTCCTAATATGAACCCAAGCAGAACATTTTTGTGAATACAATTTCAATCAAAAACAAAAGAAGAAAATAAAAGAAAATAAACATAAATCAAAGAGTCTCTCGACAAATATTTCTTACGCAGGAGTCTTCAGACACAAGGTGAGAGTTCATACAAAAAGTTCCTAGCCACTTATCTTCATTTCCAAGTTGCTGACGACGGACCCGGCTTTGGGTTAGCCGGACAGGAGAGGTCTGGAAGCAGATGAATGAAGCGATTAATCCACAGCACCGAAAAATACTATTAATTTATCTTTAACTACTGTGTGTGTTGTGGTCAGGAAAAAAGCATTAACTATACTCTTTTGATTAACAACCTCAAGGTTGAAAAAAACATGACATGCCCCTCCAGGCTAACGCAACTGTTGGGGAACTTGCCGCCGCGTCGTCCGAACGCCAACGCTCAGTCCTCTTGAAGGGAGCGGGGGCCAATCCGCGCGCTGCTGCGCCGACTAGGCACAGCTGCCGCTGATAGGGTGCGGTCCGTGGACGAAGCGCGCAGAGATGTGTCGTCCGCGGACGACCGGCTAGTCACACTTGGCTAGTCACACTTGGCTAGTTAATGGGAGAGCACACACCGATTGCATTATTTAAAAATGATGGTATCTTGCGCTGTGCTATTCCTCACCCAAATGTTCTGGATCTGTGCACAACAAACGCATGATTCAATAATCTGGCCAACCTGTTCCATTTATTCATTTTTGTCAGAGTTACCAGTGAATGTACTCACGGGTACGGGCAGTGTCGGAAATTCTCCCCCATCGCAGACATTTCTGCAGGGTCCGGCCCTGTTGAGGTATTTAAAAACCTTTTTCTGTCTTGAATATTTATAATTATACAAAGTATAATTGTATGCATTATGAACATGGTTAACCACTCTCATCCCCATTTCACACTAACTCTATCAATGAAATGGGAAAATAGCACTTGGTTGGCTGGGAAAAAAACTTAAAAAAAGGAATGTATATCCCTATATAATAAGTACTGTTTTGAGTGCCTTACTAGTTTTGACTGCAACCATATTGTTGGAACTGTATGGGTAATTAAATTTGTCACATTTTTGGTAGGGTGAAATGTAGTGTTGAACTTAATGTTAGACACATTACCATAGTTTGTTTTACCATAGTTTCACTGACATTCATTAGTCAGAGCTGCTAGAGCTTAGGTGTGCACATTAGGCAGTGGCCCACATTAGGGCAATCAATCCTTTTTAAGTTTCTGAATGTAAAATGATTAATCTGTCATTAAAATGTATCTAAAAATGTGATACAGAATACTAAGTAACACAGATTCATTTGGAAAATGGCTACAGTTTGTCTACTGGTGTGTTGGTCAGCATTATAACTTGCTTCATATTTTTCTTCTCACATATTCTCTGCTGAATAAATCTAGATACCTATCATATAGTTTTTTTTTGCTCTGAGCTCTGGTTTTAATAAAAATGATTTCTCTGATATATCTCACACCATATTCCTCTCTAATCTCCCTCTGGTCCCTGTGGATCACACCACAACCATAAACCTTGGAATCCACACCACAGCCACTCATGAATTTCAAAACGCTGCGAGGATTGGACAGGGGAGGAGTGATTGAAGAGTGGCTATCTCTCTACTGCTCCCACCATCTCTATTATCTATAAAGTACTGAAAAATTGACTTTAGGCAGAGGTCGGTACACTTAGGGTGTATTCAAACCGCATTTCAAATTTGTTGCGGGTTGGTTCCTGGATGCACCGAGAGAGGGAGGTGGAGAGGGGAAAGAGAGTTGGCGCGTCAAATACCGTTGACACGCTCACGGCATGGTACACACACACACACACCAGTACCAAAATGTCACAATGCATCCTGCCGCTCCGCTGTGCAAAAGGGGTCTAGCGCGCCCGTTTTCAGACCACGCTGAGACCCGCTTGGCACATTCATATCAAGCGGGACAACTCGGAAACGAGTTTCATCTCGGTTAAAACGAGTCGGACCCGGGATAAACACGTTGGTTTGAATATGCCCTTAGATTACTGGTAAACAGTTAGTCAAAAGACTACTCTTCTTGACTTTACTTAGACGTCTTCTCGAAAACATATGCTCCTTTCCAGAGATGTCAAAATACATTTACGAAAATGTAACCCTAGCATAGCGGTTTGACGTTCCGGCGCGTACAGGAGGGGGGGAGTTGTGGCGTAAACTCCCCACAGTTATTGGGACGATGCCGCCAGCATGCACCTCTGACCGGGCGACAAGGACCGGGGAACTCCGTGGCAAACTTTACCGGCAAACAAACTGGGCTTCCCCGTCGTCGTCTCGATTGGCCAGCATGGAAAGTAGAGCCAAGGAGCATTCTCGGCGGAAGTGAGTGACTACGTTTTACGGTTTCATTTTTTAAAAATGGAAAATGTGAGATTTTCTTGGCAAATGACATACCGTTGTTTTTAGAACGAAACAGGAAATCTGAAAACATATATCATGTAACGATTGGGTCATTTATACTTTATTTATACATTATACAACACACACAGGGTTAGAAGCTTTTTTTTTTTTTTAGAAGCAATGACTCTACTGGATCAAACTTCACCAAACTTTCATATCACACACATCTCTTTACTGATTTTTAAATAGAATTTTAGAAGAATGTTTAATTAGGTAAAAAAATAAAAAAATAAAATAAAGATTTAAAAAATTACAAATGTTAATAATGATTCAACGCTAAGATTATATAGGTATATATGTATTTATCATCCCTACTTGAATTTAGGCTGAACGAGGGTGATTGTCATATAAAAAGTTCAAAACTTTAAAATAATAAAATTCACATGGACCTGGAGGGTCTTTTTTTCATGTTTTTTTTTTCTCATCTTTAATGCTAAAACTTCACTACAAAGGCCTAGAATTCTGTGCGAAGTTTTTGGGTGATAGCTATGCTAGTTTGAGAAAAGGAGCCAAACATAGCAATGATTTCATTTTCTGGCTTTTATCCAGACATGGGACATGGAAAATCACCTAAAACCTAAGGGTTAATATGTTCAACTTACATTTTTTTCATAGGCGAGGCAGAGTTAATTTGTTTGATATTTTATGCTGTTAGGTGTAGAAATAGGTGTAGGTATAATTATACAAAATATTTTGTGGACGTTCAAACATCCATGCAAATGTCTTCCTTTCTTTCAAGGGTCTTTTTATTACATTGTTTTTTTTTTCTTTTTTTTTTCCAAACACAACTTCAACAACAGGACAACATCATCAAGAAGACAATAGACGAGTTTGTCAGGCAGTTCCGGTAAAAATTCTAGGCTGAATATGACTTCCGGTGCTGTTACGTCGCTGTGTTGATTGTGTTCTGACGTATTTTTGAATTTGTCTATAACCCTAACCCTGGGAGCATGCGTACCTGTTGCATTATTTAAAAACAATGGTGGTAACTTGTGCCCTGCTATCCCACACCCAAATATTCTAGTGTGGAACTATGCCCCACAAACGCAAGATTCATGATCTGCACAACCCATTCCATTTAGTAATTTTTGACGGACTCACACCAGTGAATGCAGCCATTGGTCCAGAAGACCATGTGGCCAATGTTTGAGAGTAACTTCAAGTCGTATTTTCAAAATGTCAGACCCCTGTTGTTCGTGTGGAAACTCGTCTATTTACCTAATAGAAAACCTTAACTTCATCCCTCTCCCCCTATCCCCCTGAGACCTTCGTAAGAGTCTTTGCCAGAGACAACATAGTGTATACAGTAAAAGCGTTCTAAGAATAAAGCATTGATTTGACTTCATCTTCACAATGCCTCTTCCTAGCTCCCTCTTTGGACTCTCACCAGTCACAACAAACTTGTATTTATAGACGGGACAATGGAGTAGCTCCTTCATGTCACTTGTCCCCGGCAGCCCTTTGCAATTCCAGTCGTATACTCTCACAGAGTCACACCCCCAGTAATACAGACCTAATATCTGGCAGTAGCAGACCCTCTCCCAGGAAAGGAGACTATCACCCAGTGCAAGAAAACAATGCTTTTAAAACAATGTTTTCTTGCAGAAAGAGTGAGAGAGAGATGGCGAGAAGAAAATCAGGGAGAGAAAGACCAACGCATCGTCCCCGCATCGCACACCGCTAGATGCTTGCATTGGGTCTGGTAAAAACAGGGTCGGAAAACGTAAAAAAAATGGGTCAATCAAATTGTGTTATCCAGTCACAGCGCAGTAGGTGGGAAAAGCGGCGTGGAGGCATGACAACCAAACTCCGCCCACGTCTCACGTATCCCGTACAAACTCCGCCCACGTCTCGAGTAGCCCATACAAACTCCCCCAATGTCCGCGCTGATTGGTCGATTGATTCCGTACTGACGCCGACTTGGATTTTTCCCAGAGCCAATGCAAGCGCCTAGCGATGTGCGATTCGTGGACGATGCGTTGGTTCTAGCTCGCCAAGCTACTATGCTCCTTGTTGCACAGGCCTATGAGGGAGACAGGTAGATTCTTCGCCCCCAAATACCTGCATATTGTTATAGTATACCGGTTGGTGAGTGGTAGGATAGGGGATAATGGTTTGTGTTGGTGTTTGGGGAGTGGTCCACAGCTTAGGTATTGGGAATACATTGTGAATAAATAATACATAATAAATAATAAATATTAATAAATAGATAAATACATGGATAAATAGACCTGCAAAAGGTCAGGTATAAGTGGTTAAAAGTTTACTCACACAGTGACCACAGTAAAAAAATCAAAGGCACACTAAAAAGAGAGCGAGATGGCGAGAGAGAAAGAGAGAGATGGCGAGAGAGAGAGAATGAGAGATGGTGACAGAGAGAGAGAGAGAGAGAGATGGTGTGAGAGAGAGAGAGAGAGAGAGAGAGAGAATGAGAGATGGTGACAGAGAGAGAGAGAGATGGCAATACAGAGAGAGAGAGATGGCGAGAGAGAGAATGAGAGATGGGGACAGAGAGAGGGAGAGAGAGAGATGGCAATAGAGATAGAGAGAGATGGTGAGAGAGAGTGATGGCGAGAGATAGAGAGAGAGATATGGTGAGGGAGAGAGAGATGGCGAGAGAGAGAGAATGAGAGATGGCGAGAGAGAGAGAGAGAGAGAGAGAGCGAGAGAGATGGCAAGAGAGAGAGAGAGATGGTGAGAGAGAGATAGTGATGGCGAGATATAGAGAGAGAGATATGCTGAGAGAGAGAGATGGCAAGAGAGAGAGAGACAGATGGTGAGAGAGAGAGAGAGATGGAGAGTGAGAGAGCGAGAGATGGTGAGAGAGCGAGAGATGGCGATCGAGAGAGATGGTGAGAGAGAGAGAGAGATGGACTTATTTATTGACGTGGATGTAGTGCTGCCCTTAAACGTCTGATGTAAATTATGATTGTCTTGACTCTAGACCAACAAGTTTATAACCAGCAGAGGGCAGTGTGACACCGAGTGAGTTGTACAGCAGCTTAGGATGGTGAGAATGGGAGAAAATGTCTAACAGAGAGGTAATGACATTGCCAGTGTCCACCACTGTCTGGGGTTAAACGGGAACTATAACAGCTCATTGTTCAGAAGACAGAAGAAAACGGAATCTTCAGAAGATTGCATTATTCAGAAGGATCTGTTTTTCAAAAGCATGACGCTAAATCTACTTCGATACAGAAACCCAACTGTAAATTATATGACCTAGGCTAAAATATACCTTTTGTAGTTTAGTCCAAGGCCATACAGGACTGCTGGCAGTATGTATGTATTGTAACTTATTATACGCATTGTGTCATCTTTATTCTATATTTTCTGCACTTGTAAGTGGAGATCAACAATGACCACTTTCTGAGTTAATTACCAACAAAATCATATGATTATCCCAAAAAGCGAAAGAGTGCGGGGACAGGGTCAGTGGCGTAGCGGGTTGGACCGCTGCTGCTAAGCCAGCCCCTTTCATAGTATTTCACTCCCCTATTTCCATGAGTCCCATAAAAGCACTAATTCAGGGAGCAGCAGTGTACAAAATTTTCACCCCAACACGCAGTGTGAGATAGCTAAACCTCCATAAACAGAGCCAAGCGACGTGACAAGAGAACATGTCACATCATACACAACACTTTTTCCATCTTGGTGGTGGAGCAGGGGAAGGTGCTGGGTAGCAAAACAAGCAATACACGGTTTAGTAGCAGGTAGAATTTATAGGGCGTGCCAAAGCTGTCCAGCCAATCGCTAGGGGGGAGAGTTAATCAGCTGAGGGGATGCACCTGGATCAATTACTTCTTAATTATCATGGCCTGCCAGAAATGACGTTAGTACTTTAAATGATATATTTGTTAATAAGAAAAAAACTAAATTCGTCAGTCTTTATGTGTCTTACTGATACCGGCACCAGGGGAGATAGAGAGATCTATACAGTATATATAGATCTCTCTCTCATATAGTATGAGAGAGAGACACCCCACACGCGACTTCTGCTGGTGCCAGGGGCGCCAACGCCAGAATGAATGGGATCCTATGGGAGCTGAAATAAAAATTATTTACGCCAAATCTGTGAAATCTGTGAAATTATGACCCCCCTCACACAATTAACCAATAATTATCCTGACAACATGCATTGAATTCAATTAGAAACAATCTTCAAATAGGTTAAACGGCCTGCTAAAATTGGTACATTTCTATTGTAAATCCCATAGGCTCTGTGCTTTTGGTAGTCGACTCCGCCCACTCGACTAGCAAAAGCACACGGAAGACGGCACGCCGGTTGAAGCGAATGCGACGTCCATATTTATATACAGTCTATGCTCTCTCCCCATGCAGCACCGGTCTTCAGCAACTGCTGAATACATGCTCTGTGTATGGTGTAGAACTGACATAAAATATAATGCAAGCAAGGGCTATGTTATGATCTGTCGCACGAAAGAGGACCAACAAAAACATTTTTTTTCCTATTTTTAATCTCTCAAATTCAAATGCTGCCACATGCAAAAAGATAAAATATCTTGGCCACTTCCTCACAGACGACGTTATTAGAAGACAGTGTTGTAAAATGTACGTGCAGGCCAACACACAACCACAGGTTTCATTCCTGTACAGATGATGTTAAAATATCTTAATTTAAATCATACTGTACCCCTTTATACACCGCACACCTGTGGGTTAATTACAAGAAAGCAAGCCTGAAAAAAACTACAGGTTGTGTATAACAATGCTCTTAGAATTTGACCACTGGCTTAGCGCGAGGGAATTGTTTGTTAATTTACGTGTTAGCGCCTTTCACGCTGTTCTCCGAAACTTTATGTTCAGATTCATGGGCAGGCTTGATGCCTCAGAGAATGACATCATTAAAAGTCTGTCTCACCGCAGCTTCACCAGGTACCAGTCTCAGTTCTGGAGGCACTGGTACAGCTGTCTTTTAAGTGTATAGTTCTATATTTTTATATTAGATTCGGATGTATTGAGGATGTATTGACGCTTTGTCGTTGTTTTTGTTATGCTTTTTATTATATTTGTTTGTTTGTTTTGTTTCTTTATTTTCATTGTTTATGATATGTACCTGTTGTACACACACACACAATGTGTTGACAGATGCATGACAAGGGGCCGGTATTGTTAGAATGTGCTGTGTGTGTATAGTGTTCTTTCCTTCAGCAATTTTCTTTCAGCCGTTCCCTTGTTGGATAGTGACAGTGAGGCGGGAGATGAGGCGGATAGGCGCGGGGAAAGACAGCCGCAACAAAGCAGGCGGATGACTGACGGTTTTCTTATTTCTAGGACGGCGCGTGGACTGCAGGAGGCGTGGTTATGTCCTCAAAGTTTGACAGCGCGGCCACGCCTACGGTGGCAGATACTGACGTGCCAAGCACACCGGCTTCCGGAATTCACTTTAATGGGCATCGTTTTCCCAGCACTCTGGGAAAAAGATGCCTTGTGGAACTGGTTATCTCTGCCTAGCTGTACAGTGTTTTGAAATAAGAACGATCAGAATTCAGAATCGGAATCGCTTTTATTGCCAGTCATGCATGAACACACTGGAATTTGACTTCAGACTTGATTTGGTACACACCCTGGTACAGTAAATATAAAGTAAAAAAGATAATATAACACTGGCTGTGTCCGAAATTGCTCCCTAACCCCTGGATAGGGCACTGACTATATAGTCCACTCAATCTCAGCGACTAGATTTCGAACACTAGAATCGGCACTGTTAACTTACGTCACCGCTGTCATATAGTGACGTCATTGCCTGTCGGCATTGGCCGTAGCATTCGCATGTTTTTTTTTTTAAATAATAAATGTATACTTTATCACAGAAAATCAATTGTTCTGACATTTATAATTATTTGCCGCCATCGGTTGCTGCTGCGTTCTGTCGCCGTCCTCCATTGTTTTTGTTTTGGAG
>OMKY01122153.1:0-11149 GCA_900302395.1 Bregmaceros cantori | reverse complement strand
CACATTTATAATTATTTGCCGCCGTCGGTTGCTGCTGCGTCCTGACGCCGTCCGCCATTGTTTTTGTTTTGGAGCGCGCGTCGTCTTCTTCTACGTTTTAATTAGTGTCATGCGTCTCGCAATGCATTATGGGTTATATTTCTCCGTGTAGTGTACATCCGATGCTCACTACATTTCGTGGTGCATTGTGGGATACTTTCAGTGCCCTATATGGGGCACATGGAGAATTCGGACACCCCTACAAAATGGCGTGCGCCCCATATAGTGCCCTATGTGGGTTAGGGGGCGATTTCGGACACAGCCATTGACATACTACTTTTTTGATTCCCAATGGAGGAATTCCATTGCCATTACAAAAAACCCAAATAAAAACAAAAACAAATGCAATAGTGTACAGGAACAACATTGAAAAGTCTGATTGCTGCAGGGACAGCAGATCTCCTGATTCTCTTGGTAAAGGACACAGGGACAACAAATATATGAGAGCTTCTCAGTTCCTTGAAGCTCAACGGATTAGGAGACAGACTGTAATGACTAGTGGATCAATTTGGACAATATAATCACCAGATCTTCGTCTAACGTGAATACATCACTAGAATTGTCACAGTGGTCTTTCCATAGAGTTACACATTTCTGTAGAGTTATGCTGTAAGAGTAAGAGTGTTTAGTGTTCCATATCGCAAATTGCTTGAAGAGTTCAGCAACTTCACTGCAACGGGGAAGAAACAGTTTTTACGTCTGGTGGTCATATTAGGCAAAACCCTATAGCGCCTGCTATACGTGATGTGTGGTGTGGAAGGGATTGGCTGCATTCCTGGTCTTGTCAAGAAACAGGACTTGGGTAGGAGTTACCGGTGCCCTGCTATCGGTGCCCTGCTATGCATCCAAGATCGGATTTGAATGTCATAAAATAAACCAACTTCATTCCAACAGTTTTATAGATGTACCAAGTTGCTGAAAAGATACAATGTAGGAGTTAAAAGGTAGAAGCTGTCCATGGTCGGCCGCTGTTATCCAACAATCCTTGAGCCCATGTACGTACGTGTGCATCGATGGCTCTCCATTTGCCGTCAGTTGGCCTCCAGAGCAGCACGACAAGCCTGGTCATTATAGTCGCCATACACTGTCTGAGCTTTTTGTGCCAGTGAACAGGGCAACGGTAAAAGGACAGGGTGGGCACTGTGCCCTTGTGGGAATTGGTTTATTATGGGCCACCAATTCCATGGCTGGCCTGTCTGTCCTCTGCTCTAAATTGAGGGCTGACTCAGAATGCTGCATTGTATGTCTTTCTTAAGGCAGTGGTCTGGCCGGCAGCTCGTATGGCTGAGGACTCGCCATTCACATATATGGCAAGTCCTTAATCCATTGCAGAAATGGCCATCGTGTCAGGAGTAGAGCTGACTCTGAAGGCACAAAAAATATGTGGGAAAAAACAATTGTGCCATGTCTGACCATTAAATATTAATCGGCTTGTAAATGGATACATTTATATATGGTTTCTGAAATGCGGATATTTGACAAAGAGTGGCATTCCCCGAATTTCCCATTTAAGAGTTTAGTGCATCCATTGCTTGGTTATATCTGGAGAGCTCCGAATAGCTAAGGTCCCTTGTAACGGATGGAAATTTCACTAAATCACGCCTGGGATCGGACAAACCTGTGGTTGTAGTGGACTACAGTTGTTACCTTTTGTAATCTCACTACTGTATTCTGATTAGATTACAATGCCAAAAACTGCTTGTTGTGTGTCTTGTTTTCCTTGCCAGGTTCACTTACGAGAAAACAAATATTGCAGCACCGTTGCCGTGCTCTAATGGCTTTAAAATGGATGGCGGGATGATGCAGTAGATGTGATCAGGCCGCGTGTGTAATGGAAGGGACGGCTGTGATTGGAAATTAGATCTGAAATGAAGTATGGATTAATTTTAACTATGTGTATGTCTGCCCGTGGGTGTGCTTGTTTCTCTGTTCTGACACCTGTTTGCACGTGTGTGCTGTGTGTATTGGTCTGAGATAAATGGAATGCTTGATGTATCATACATGGATTTAGGCAATACATGGATTTAGGCAGGAAGTGAAGCTTGATTGTTTCTGTATGTAACAACTGTGAATGCGATGTTGCTTAGTGTGGCCTTAGACGCCAGTGCAGTCTCATACTGACATGCAGCATCGGCTATTGTACGCGCACTGCGCTGGAACCGTGACCAAGTGAATTACCCATGATGCCCTGCATAGACATGCAAGTTAAGTCCCATTCATACCTCACGTAAACTACGGATACGTGTGGAGAATTTCACACGTTCTCTCTGTCGATAACGGAAATTGACACGGAAATGGGGACCTTATGCTTACGTGCAAATAGATGAAATGGAGCAATACTACCAGAAAATGTGTGTGTGGGGGGGGCACTATTGAGTATAAGTAGCTGTTGTTGCACATGGTAACGTAGAAGACGCTCGGAGGTATGAAGGTGGCAACGCATGGAACATACGAACAAATTACGTATGTAATCGGCCACACGTAGGGTATGAATTGGCCTTTAGGGAGTTGTGTCTCCTCTCACTTCCTCACCCCTTTCCTAGACCTGAATAAAGTTGAAAATGGGTCGGGAGAAAAAAGTTCAGCGTTCCGGCGCTAAACAAGATCTCCCTTCCTCGTTCAAGTACTAACCCAACTGGCCAAATCCAGCCCACCAATCAAATTTTTCTGGCCCCCAGAGAAACCCTGAAAAAAATACCAGTCCGGCATCTGCTCCGGCCTCTGGCCCACTGAGCAAAGAGGTTGAATAGCCCAAGTCTAGGCTTTCACAAAGCCGAGCACTACCGCCGCCGTCGCCACATCAGAGTAAGTCGCCGACCTCTCTCCACTGCCCACTCTCTCTCCCTCGCGTTTGCTTTGGGTTAGGATGGGAGATCGGCGTCCGCTGTGCAGCAGAATTCGGCCTTATGAACCCATAACATTCATAACACCGACGCTGGCTTTGTGAACCTTCGGTCTATAGCACCTTCGGTCTACAGACATGATCTTCATCTGCTTCAACGAAACTATGAACTCTGGACAGCCATAGCAAGGAGCACTTTTGCTTGTTGATGTTTTCAGTCTCTCTTTTGAATGAAAGAAAGAAGAAAGAGGTTGCATCAATAAATGGGTAGATCCCAACCGTTTAATAATCCATTTTCAACCTCTGCAACCTCCATATGAATTAATTTATACGTGTACCCATATGTAGGTGTTTGTTGTGAGCCACAGCTGGTATTTAAACAGGTGCGCTCCCTCATCCTAATGCTTGGTCTAATTGGTAGAGGTAAACATATTTGTCATGGCAGTCTCTTTGATTAGAACACGGCTGTTGTGCAATGAATGTGAATAAACATGCAAATCTTCCATGAGAGGAAGATGGCACTGGATTGTCGCATGTGAATCTATCTTGGCATTTTGCATAGCTGTATTTGTCATGGTGACCTATTTCAGAACTAGAACACAGTGTGACTGGTGAAGTGGTAGGGAATTATACTGTGACCGGGTAGCTATTTATTTATATTTAATGCCATAATGCCTTCAAAATAAGACCAACATACATGGGTAGTGTGGGAAGTCCTGTGGGGGTGCTGTGGGAATCTGAAACTAACATTTTGTATTAAGCACGGCATCTATTTGTGCACATGTGCACTAGTACAATGATTTTTTTAATTAAGTTAAGTTATTTTTTTGGGTGCAACCGCCTTTTATTGATAGAGATAACTGGGATGAAGTGTCAGGAAGACATTGCAGAAAAGCCGGAGACAGTATGCGAGCCTGTGGCCTGGGGTACACGCTCTCTAACCACTCTGCCCCCGCGCGCCCCCCTTACAATGATATTGTTAAATGTTTTTAAATGTTTTTTCCAGCCCATTCAGGCTGTTTTTCCCAAGGTTTTTTTTTATTAGGGTTAGCGGAAGCGGGTGAAGATGGGGGGGCAGACATGCGGGAAATACGTTGGTGGCGAGATTCGAACCACCGACTCACCGCGCCATTGAGGCATATGCGTGCTTTCCAGCGCTCTGCCTAACCAACTGAGCTACTGGGCAGCACTTGTTAAAGGTTTTTAAAGTGCAGCGAGCACAAATTCCAGTGGTCCAAGGGGTAAAGACAGAGTGAGAAGAAGCAACGTGCCCCGATGCTGCCTTATGAATCTGTTTGTGCCTTCTCTCTCAGATGCACATACGTCCATGGATGCAGCTATGTTCTATTCTATTTCTTTGAAATAGAATATAAAATGAACATAGAACATAAATAAACACGCAGTTCCACACATTAGAAGCATTACACAAGCATCCACTAACACAAAGATGCATTGCAGAATTCCAACCAAGAAGTGGACATCAAATCAGATCACACGTGGTGGGGGCTTGGTATAGAGAGAACAGCTTGGAGCCACTGTGGCTGTCACCTCCCATTGCTTTGTGTGAAGCCACAGCGACAGCCCAGATCTTGCTGCCGGCATGTTAGCATGTTAGCATGCTGCTCTCCCGGCATGCTAGTCACACTCTCCTGAGGGTTCATAGCTTTGGCCAAGTCCTGGATGGCACCGTCTTGTGGTCTCCTGCTCACTTGGAATATAGCTCTCTCTCAGGCAACTGTCCACTATTGACCTTGCCAAGGCGAATGCACGCGTATGGCCAGGATTTGGAAGGGGTTAATTTTGGATCAACTTTCATGAACGAAATTGAATTAAATAATTTCTAGGGAAATGTATGGTGTATTAGAGGGTCTGGTAAAAAGGAACATAATTCCAGGTTTCTGCTCCTGACCCTTATGTTCACGCCAGATCTGAGGAGCCACTGGCAGACAGACATCCGAACAGACAAGTCATTTTAAAAAATTGTTTTCCTATAGACGTATTATTGTTTTCCCGCGAAATACAGGGGGCTGACATTTGTCCCGCTGGGTGTCACGCACTTCCTGTGTCTGTATATTTCCCTATGTAAAATGATCGTAGTGGACGAATGTGGATGAATTTGTTACACAAAACGCACAAAACGTTTAAAAATCTGCTTACTACAGCTCGCTCTGTGACAAATTACACAACATCCACCGAGGCTTCGCTTAACGTTTTACAAAAATTGATGAAATGCAATCAAAATCCGACTTGAAGTTACTCACCAATGTGGTCACACGTTCTTCTGGACCAATGGGATGGCAGCTTACACAGTTTACACAACTTGAATGACTAAATGGAACGGGTTGCACAGATTATTCAATTATGCGTTTGTGGGGCATAGATCCGCACAAGAGCATTTGGCTGTGGAATAGGATAGCACAAGTTACCACCATCATTTTAAAATAGCGCGGTAGGTGTGTGATCTCGCCGAATAGACCTCGAAGACACGGCAAAACCACCGTTCCGAGATAACTCCATTCCGATAAAGTTTGAATCCCAAAAACGTTTGGTATTTTGTTGAGGTTGCGTGAAACTGTCCTTTTAGCGTGAAGCGTTAGGTGGCAGGAACTAAACAACAATAAAAAGTCATTACAGACGAGCATTAAGAAATGCTCACAGAATGATCATTAAATGTCTAAGAAAGCATTTTCTTATCCCTGTGATAGACAAGCTGTGGCGGACCACCCACCCTGTCTGGGCCTCATTAAACGGTATAAAATGACAATTGTGAACATGCTAGCTCTGTCACTGCTCTCACGCGTCGACCCTGTGTAGTGCGCTCGTTAGCGAAGCCTCATCTCCAGAATCTGCATCTTGATGGCACGCTGCCGAGCAGTCTGACGGACAACAGAGCAGACGAGCCTTAATCCGCTTCCATCTCTGCTTTCCTGCCCATCAACGCTACGCTGCTCGCCTATCATCATATCTACTCCCAGCATCTCAATGTCTTCAGGTTGTCATGCATTGCTAGAAGCGTCCTTACTTTCGTCCACAACCCGCCCACTACCCACTAGTGCACTTTGTAGGAGGAATGCAAATTTCTGGCATGGTTATTACCTGTGCCAAGCAGGTTATGTTTTTAGTCGCATTGGTTTGTCTGTCAGCAGGATAACTCAAAAAGTTATGCACGGATCTGGATGAAATTTTGTACAGTTGTTGGAAATTACCAATGGAACAAATTGGTAGCCTATAAGTAACATAATAGTTTGACAACTGAGCTAACAAACGGCGATCAACTCCAGCAACGTGCAGCAGTTGCCTCCACTCTACTGCGTGGTACTAACACAGCTCACGGGTCGGGTTCACCTCTGGCAGATGTATTTTTATGACTATTGTGGTGGAAAAATATTGAAATCCTACTAAATGTAATATTTCCCAAAAGGTTCAGAACACACAGCTCAACTCAGATCGGACGACTTGACAATTAAGTGTTTAATTTCAGCATGGCAAGTTACAATTGATTCACAGAAGTTTTAACAGAAAATATGGCTTTGTTCAAAATGGTATTTGAACAAAGGACAGCTCGGGAGAGAGAGAGACATGGATTCCCCTCGTCCACAAACTGTGATTATACTTGGGCCTGGGCGCCGTTCTTATAGTCACACTTGAAAGACATGCAAATGACATCCTTTGGTCACATAGACAATACAATACAGGAGGCCATCCCAGCGGGAGGCCGTCTGCAGGATGTCGGTAAAGTAGCAACCCCTCCCAGGTGTGCCTTTTGTCCCGTAGACAAAAGATGAGACATCAGTTTCCCTCCATACTATCATCCTGCGTACCACCAAGAGCGTCCTCGCATACCACTAGTGACAAGTGATTCTGTAGCCTAAAAGTAACATAGTAGTGTCTAGATGTTGTGACACCATGGCCTTAGCGCAGGTTTGCACTCTCTGAGTGCTTCTAATATTCAGTGAAGATTCAATTTAAAACAGATTACAGACGGCGATTCTACCAAAAATTCCATCAATGAGTTAACTAGAATAAAACATGTTTGTTGCAGTAGCTCAGTCTGTTAAAACAGTGCACTGCAAAGCACATATATGTGGGGAGACGTGAGTTCTCTTCTTCACCAGCTAATCCTAAAGAAAGCTGAAAATGTTCTAAGTGGACCTCAAAAAATACAAAAAAACCCCACCCTAGGTCTCTACGCATATATGGACTAGATTGGATTGGACAAGCCATTTAGAATAGTTCACTTCTTTATTTCATGGTTAGCACAAGTGAAGAAAAAGAGATCGACTAAGAGATGGAAATTGGTTAACGTGGTGACATGTACTATTCTTAAAACATATTATTATTACTACCTGCCATGCGGAAGCATGTTATGTTTTTGGTCGCGTTCGTTTGTCCCCAGGATAACTGAAGGAGTTGTGCACGGATCTGGATGAAATTTTGTACAGTTGTTGGAAATGCAAATGGCAAGTGATTAAATATAGATGATTAGATAAGTAACATAATATTTATATTCATAAACTTACATTGATAATGGGTTGCCACACATACTGCTAGCACTAAGAGTAATATTTTTTTGTACCACTACGGCGAATGAATCATTCCAAACAATTTGAATCTTCATAATGTTATAACATATTTTCCATTTCTACACTTGGGAAAGACAAAACAGTCTGTTGGAAAGCTGTTATGTCCCTGATCTCTATTGTGTTGTTCCCATATTGAATGAGGGAAAAGAGGCCAAGAATGACAATCACCCAGAACCTTCGCTTCTATAGAAGCTAGCTCAAGAGATAAGACCAGTGGCACAGCCACATACATTCCCCTATGCAATGTTAGATCTGTGGTACACGGCGTGTCTCCCCTTCCATCACACGCTATGTAGCATGCACGCTTCTCAGATCTAATCCTGTCAAATGGGAAAACTGCATGCGTCAAAGTAAAATAAATAAATAAAAGTAGGAATTCTGTGCCGGTTCGGTGGCGCTGTCCGTTTGATGGCTGCATCCAACACATATACAGTCTGAGCAGATGCAGCGGTGTGAGTTTGCTTCCGCTCACTGTCAATATGCTGCAGGTTTGCTTTCCCCACTCTCTCTCATCCCCATTTCACACTAACGCTGTCAAATACATGGGAAAAGGGTGCTTGTGCAGGAAAAAAAGAAGAAAAAATAATTCTCAAAATTGACCAAAACAGTGACGTATACATATTTAATCTGGCCTTGCCACACTGAACACCATTTGGCAGTCAAAGTGAAAGTAATCAAGGTGCTGTGTGGTGGATGTGGTGCATGTGACAGGACAAGACAGATGACAGAATGATTAGAGGTGCGTCTGTTGTCCCACTGAAACAACCTGTTCTCTGGGACTGTTCCAAGCACAGGTGGATCCATCCTTCATCCCCGACTTAACCAGGGCCACAGAGGGAGGAAGAGGCTGCCACTCACACTCAGGATGACAGTGATCTATCTTAGGGCGTATTCAACCCACAATTTGAATTCAGCGCAAGTTTCATCCCGGGTTTAGCGCGGGTCAGTTCTAACTTGGTTGATTTGTCACAAACCTTCTTTCTTTCTTTCTTTATTCCATTCTAAGATTTGTCATAATATAATATTAATTAGCCTGGTGAGCCAGAACCAACAAATCGTTCACACATCACATGCGATTAGAGCGATCATTGGGTCTGGTAAAACCAGGGTCGAAAAAAATGTCAATCAAATCATGTAAGTCACAGCGCAGTTGGTAGAACAAGCGGCGTGGAGGTGTGACAACCAAAGTCCTGCGTCGCCCATACCAAACTCTGCTCACGTCTCGTGTTGACGATTTGAATAGTCTCATTGGTCAGCCCGTATGGGGGCGACGTCTGCCTGATTTGTCCAGACCCAGTGTACCTTCTAGCGATGTGCGTTGCGTGGAGAAGTCGTTGGTTCTGGCTCTAATCCCTCGACTTTTAGGCAGGCGCTATAGAGCATAGTGAATATTGTCCAACTGCTGTCTTCGCACCTTTGCCATTACTCACTCCATCAGAATGGGTTTACAAAATGATAAAAAAGCTAAAATTGCTAACCCTTTTACAAACTAAGAGCTAAGCAGGCAGAAATTATTGAGATATTGCCTACAATTAATAATTCAGGCAAATATTTCATCTAAATTTAAATGTACTTATATTATGATTTATTTTGACAAGTCATTATTGCAATTATGTTGGAACATTAAAGTAAATGTAATTATTGTAAATACAGTCACATAACCAAGTATGTGTGCTGCTCGACTCTTCACGGTACTACAAGATAAAGCTGAGGAATGCAAGCGGCTAGTCGGTGAGATGCTATTTAACAGGCCAGGTTCTCCATATCTGGAGCTACAGTATTTTACAAAAACACTTGTCAATTTGTGACGCACCTCGTCAGTCACTGATGGGATCCGGCCGCTTGTCTGTGAAACATTTTTCTTTGTTTAAAAACCTTTGCTCTCGCCCCCTGGCTGTGTTGAAGGGTCAAGCTCAAGGAATGTCTGAGATGTCAGACGCTTACGCTGAGAGGAATTGATGTTTTGAAATCAGGGTACCTAGTGAACGTAGCCACTGGCCATGGTCGTGCAGTTCTTTTGAACAACCGCAACGCAATTGTGTCCCACACACACACAGACACACACCCACCCACACACAGCATTGCAAAAAACAACTATCCTTTTGCACAAACGTTTATTAGATTTTTTCAAAAGCGAACCCGCCCATCATCTACATTAACCTTTGGAATATTATGTCATTTTTTTGGTGCTTCAACTGAAACCATTAGATTTAATTAAAATAGGATTATTTGGCTGATCATCTGTCTGAGCCGCAGAGCCTGCAGCTTCATCTCTAGTATGTCTGTCTGTCTGTCTGTCTGTATGTATCATATGTGTCATATTGATGTGCTGTATGCATGATAATGATGTAATCATTTTGTCGTTTTTGATGAGGGAATACACACACATAAACGTCTCACTTTCTACATGAATTTTTGTCACATTAATTGATGTCCTGTAATCATAATATGATCTAACGTTTTTTTTTTTAATCCCATAATCTGAAGGGCGAGCAGGCCCCTTATTCCGCTTCTCTCTTCTCCAGCTGACCCGGGAGCGAGTAGCCTGGCGAGCCAGAACCAACGCATTGCCCACGCATCGCACACCGCTAGACGCTTGGATTGGTCTGGGAAAATCAGGCTCTCTGTCGATATGCAATCAATCGACCAATCAGCGTGGACGTTGGGGGAGTTTGTACGGGCTACGCAAGACGTGGGTGGAGTTTGTACTGGCTACGCGAGACGTGGGCGGAGTTTAGTTGTCACGTCTCCATGCCGCTTGTATCACCTACTGCGCTGTGACTGGATAATACGATTTGACTGGCAATTTTTTTTTAAACGTTTTCCGTCCCTGGTTTTACCAGACCCAATGCAAGCGTCTATCGATGTGCGATGCGTGGACGATGCGTTGGTTCTGGCTCGCCAGGCTAGGAGGCGAGGGGGTGGAGTGGCTCTCGGCTTCAAGCGAGGAGAAACAGAGCTCACAGGTACGTCAATGTCCGCTGGCGGACTTGCTTCGTTCCCTGGAACGTTCCTTGGGCTTCCCACTGTCACTTATGCTAGCAGCAGCTCCGCCCCCTGTTAAAGTCGCGTTTGACATGTTAATTCAAAATGTTTTTGTTAGTTTTTTTAACCCAAACGCTACAAATCAGGGCTCATGGCAATTCAGAATTTATATATATATATATATATATATATATATATATATATATATATATGTAGCAACCTCCAACTGCCACTAGAATTGTTATTGATTATCCTATACTCGCCTACTAGAGGCCCAGTCAGTGTAACTAAAACACTGTACTATTACAATACTTTCAAACCAGTTAACAATGATAGTGATAAATGATCCACCAATAATGTCTATGAACAAACAATATTTATTGAAAGAAAAGATAGGACAGGACAGACAGAGCAGTACAGGGAGAGAAAGATAGAGTATTAACTATAGCTAAATGGCCATGGACAAAGACAAGACAAGACAGGACACAACTATCATTCATACAGATGATTTGAATGGGTACCCAATACTAACGCTACTATAAGTTCGTATAATGCCCGGGGCTTTAATGTTGGCGCGCGTTGGGGCCCAGTTGTCACTCGATGATGTACTGTGCAGGCTGTACTCACGACCCGGATCCACACCGGTCGCTCAACCCGAGGAACCTCGTCGGCGTGTCACCCGCGCTGCAACTCAATCTCC
>OMKY01122120.1:0-11965 GCA_900302395.1 Bregmaceros cantori | reverse complement strand
TGTGTGGCAGCACAGGTCAAAGTTTATGACCTGATTAGGTGTCTGCAAGAAACCAATGTTTTTGTGTGTGTGTTCATGTGAATAAATTCTGGACTGCTCCCAGGAGCAGTCAGACTTGGCATCTAATGTCTTGGAGTGTGTACGTGTCTATTCACCATACACTGTAAAGGTGCCATGTCTCAAACTACGATTTGCCTAATGCTGATAAACCGTGGATAGAAAATATCCAACAGTCGGCGAGAGGATGCATTTTTTAATAAATTATAACACAGTTGATAAATTATAACAAGTAATAATAATAATAATAATAATAATAATAATAATAATAATAATAATAATAATAATAATAGCATATGTTTGTATGCGTGCGGGCGAGAGGTGCGGGGTAAATGAAACATTATGCCGCTGACCGCTATGCGGTACTTAACCCTTATCATAATGGATATTAAAATGTATTATACAAACACACAAGTCTGTAGGCTGTTTCGTGATGATTCCAAATATGTTATACACATAGATCTGATCAAGTCCTAGTTAACCTGCTCCATTCGGTACCCACTGGCCTCGTTCTCACTGCAATGCGGGATATTCCCGGGTCGACAATCCCGCCATGATCGCGCCACTATGGTTTTTGTGTCTGTTCTCACAGCCCTAGTAAAGGGGTAGAATTTGCGGGAATTGTTCGTTTTCTCACTAGGCTGCCGCAACACCCCAATATCCCGCCTCGGCGATATGCCGCGCCTTTGACGAGCGGTGTCACCGACTGCGTGTGTGTCTTGGTGTATGCGTGTCCGTGTGAATGTATTTGTCACATGTGCCAGCACTTCTTACTGTACACACTTTGCCGATTGCTCCACCTCTAACAGCATTTGACTTCATCGTGATGCTGCTGCTGTAAATTGTTTCACTTTATTGGATATTTCCTCCCTGCTGCTTGTGCCGTGATGTGTGTGCGCGTGCATGTGGCGCCGCCCCTCGTCCAGCGAGCACGACCTTTTTATATATGCGATCTGTTCCCGTTGTCCATCCAGAAAATCAAGTTGAATATACTACTGTGTTCCGCTGTTACGCATGCTGTGTGTGTGCGTGTGTGTGTGTGTGTGTGAAGTAATTCAGAACGTTTTGGCCTGAGGTTTGACAGAGGTGTGTCTCTTATCCTCCAATCAGGAGTCAGTATTCAAGGATTCACTGTCAGCTGTGCACATTACCTACCGGTGCACACGCACACACGCGCGCGCAGACACACACACACACAGGCAAACAAACTATTCGTTTGTAGAGGTCCGATGGTGAGCAGCGTGCCGGCGTGTACGTGTTTGTTTTCCGAGGGAGAAAGAAGGAAGACAATCGCGTGAAGTGATAGAAGATCAAAAGCTGACTACCTCAGCTTCATCAAAATGTGCAAACATTTAAAACACGTTTTGAACTCTTTTTCCTTATTTATTTTAGAGCAGATTCTTGGCTCCCGCTGCAGAAAGGCCCAGCGTGTCAGACCATATACGTGCTGCAACGGCGCAACGGTGATTTGGTTCCTCACCGGAGGCCGTTCCGGCATGATGCTGGCATTGAGACTACCCTTGTTGGCAGGATATTCGCGCAAAATTCGGGGGTTAGCTGTCACTCGAATGTCACCCCGATTTTACGCCTCGGTTTCTCACTGACAGCAATGCCGGCAAAAAGGTTGTTAACTTTTTTCATCCCAAGGACACTCTCTCTCTCGAACGAAGCATGTTAAAATAACACCCCCCATTTACCCACGATCTTCTTATGAATGGCATTTCGCTGTCGCTGTTGCGAACACATCACAGGGCCGCGTCACATGTTACTCATGAGCGTCGGGAAAAATAACGCTGTCTCTCTCTCTTAATAATATTCTCTCTCTCTTTCTCCCTCTATCTATCTCGGTGTCTTTAACCAAATCGCTCTCTCTCTTAATAATATTCTCTCTCTCTTTCTCTCAATATCTTTTATTTATCTCTCTCTTTCTCTTTTCTGCGGACGACGTAGCGTCTGCTCCCTGCAGAAGTAGCGTCAGCTCCCTGCAGACGCAGCGCCTGCTGCGGTGGACGTAGCCTCTGCTTAGGCTGCGGACGATTTTGCGATGCGACGTATCCACCTATAACCGTTGCACATATGTATGAAGAGGGTTGGGAAAATTATATTTAAAATTGAATTCCTTACAGTCACAAATTAACTCATTAGAAATTTTAATAAGTAACATAATCTCATTGTCATGTTTCAAAAGTATGGAATTACCTTCTATAACATTCCATTATTTTTAGAATACTTTTAATGCAATCCTGCCAACAATGTAATGCCTTCCCATGTTTATTGATTTATTTGATTACATTTTTTTGGTAAGAGTAAGAGTAAAAGTAGCCTGAGAAAATAGACATGAAATGATAATATGCAATATGCAATGCATGGAGATCAACACTGCTTTCGAGTGGCGAGAATTTTGAGCGCGGGTATTTCTGGACAAAAGCTATATCTGTTCTCAAGTATTTTTGAGCCCTGACCTCAAACCCAGGAATAGTGAGAGGAACTCACTCGTGCAGCCCAGTAAGCGATAGGGAGATAATTCTGTCTTCTCAGCAAAGCTAATTTGCCTGCAGTCCTTTCCTCCTACCGCTTACTGCCTGCCCACCTCAAGAGTTTTTAGATTAATAACAAAAAAGAACATTATTTTCAGCAAGAACATGTTCACTAAAACGTTTAAAGCGGCACTCTGCAGGAAGAACAATTGAATTACAATTGCAATTAAAATATAGGTTTCTTGTATACTTGGAAAATGCTGAATGTCTACTCTCAATGTCTATTCTCGAAAATATTATATTTCAGGTGAAAATCAAATTGACATTGCAACCGTGCTACTACTCTCTGTAATATTGATCAAAGTCATAATGTTACCATGCCTGTTTCTAGGTTTTGCCAGAGGGTAAATCGATCTAGCGGGTGGGTGGGACTTTGAGGATTGCCCAGGTGATGGATGTCTTCCCTCAGGTTTTTAGAAGTTTCCAAGTAGAAGGCCTACCAGAGCAATTCAGAAGACTCCAAGTATTGATGTTCCTACCTGAGGGGTTGCAAAGTCTATAAATGTTGTAGTATTTAGGTGATGGAGGTCCTACCTCACGATCTGATAAAACTCCACTAAACGGAGTCCTAACTGAAGGGTTGAGAAGTCCTCAGAGGATTGATGGCCTACCTGAGGCATTGAGAAGTCCCCAGATGATTGAGCGCCTACCTGATGGGTTTAGAAGTCTCCAGGTGACCGTGGGTTCTGGTCGTCCACTGGCCAGACAGGCGAGCGTCACATTGCTGCCCTCGTTGACTACAATGTCTTCAGACAACTTGTCGATATTGGCAGGAACTAGACAAACACATCAAACATGAACAACTTTACTGGCAGTCAACATATAGTGTGATAGGCGTATAGATGGACTGAATATTTGACAGAGATGTGACCAAGTCCCTCTCTCAAGTCTCAAGTCTCAAGTCCTTCTTGGGCAAGTCAAGTCTCAAGTCAACTCCAAATCAAGTCATCATTAACATGCTGTCATTTTAGCTCCACTATTGCTTGCTTTTGACTTTATTAAAATCAGATTCTGGAGCTAAAATGACAGCATGTTAATGATGACTTGATTTGGAGTTGACTTGAGACTTGACTTGCCCAAGAAGGACTTGAGACTTGAGACTTGTGAGAGGGACTTGGTCACAACTCTGCTATTTGAAGTATGCTACTTGCGGCTCGGCTGGAATCACTAAACTTCATAATATAAATGTTTCTTGAACAAAACATTGATAGAATATGTATCATGTATCTTTAGTGGTCTTGATAGTTGTTCATAAACAAGATGTCTATGAAAATATTAAATTTAGCGTATTTTTCAGGCTATAAGCTGCAACTTTTCCCCTCACTTTGAACCATGCGGCTTATGAGGTGGTGCGGCTATTCTGTGCTATTACGGCGCATCAGTATAAAACAAAATGCCACTGAAAGTCACATTTGACAGCCACCCCAATCCTACCAAGATGGCGCGCAGGACCCGCCTAGTTTGTATTTGTGCATTTATGACAGTCGGTTATTTTTTACAAATTCCTCATGGATCATCATGGAAAGCAAACAGAGATTTCATATGATGCCACATTTAAGTTGAAGGTCATCGATCTAGCAGTGAAGAGTGAAGAAGGAATAGACCTGCTTAGCAGGAGACATCAACGTCAGACTCACCCTAGGGTGAACGTTAGCGCGCCATACGGAAAAAAAGCCATTGAACCAGAACTTTTCTGACTTTTCTACTAAGTGAGAGGAGTTTGATCGTTTCAGTGACGAGCAGTAAAGCAATCAATAACAGTTCTGTTTTGTTTTGCCGTTGTTATGACAACTGTCGTTGTTTTCGGGCTCCGATCTGAGACTGATCAGCTCAGTTCTGTTCTGTTCAGTTAAACTATTAATATTAATATGAATTAGGCCGGCGTGGCTTATATAAATACCTCTTCATGTTTTTTGAAAAACTCACTGGTCCGGAAAATGCGGTAGTTAACTTTTCCCCAAAACAAAATAACCACCGATGCAGGCAATGCAGAATCACCCCGCAACAGTTCCAAGTTGCGTATTAAACATGCCAGTGAGTACTCCCCTTGACGCATTTCAAAAGTAGATTGAGCAGTTACTGTTGTGAAGGCCCAGATTAAATTCATTAACCTCTGTAATGAACAATTTAGAAAATAGTTATAAAGTTATTAGAATACAAATTACTAAAATATTTCCAATGTTTACCATAATTTCGTTTGATTTAATTCCTGCTTTAGTTAAATGTTCAGTGTGTCCTCCCGAAGTTGCCGTATTTAGAGCCGGGTGAGCGGCCCGATTAAGAGTTCGGGCAAGGCAGGAAAAAGCAAAGAAGGGACAAGTGGGGGCGGACATTTTAACAAGATATGTCCCCATCATTGTAGACTCCAGACGGAGTGAAGTTCGTCCGCAACTTCGGCGGACATTTCCATATACACCCGGGAGCGACTATTGACGCCGTCGGTGTGTGTTTACTGACGCCGCGCCTCGTGTGTAGGACCCCGTCAGCGGAGCGGCGCCAACGCCAGTCCGAGCCCTGGCGCTGCGCGTGCCGACGGCGGTCCAAGCTAACAGCGGGAGAGATACGACTATCAGTACCAGCAGGAGCTAAGTCAATTCGGGCCGCTCTTGACTCTCTCTCTCTGCCCTCCTTCGCGCACCAGCTGAAGCACCATATCGAGAATGAGCTCCACCTAATGGCCGCAACGTAGTTGGTACCATTAGAATTACTGGAGTTTGAACGTTTTAATACTGCCATTCATTAGTACGGAAATATTTTAGGCAGAACTTAGACTTAGTAATTTCACGCCACAACGTATTAATATGAATGTATTATTGTTTCACATAAATGAATGTATGATAACCTGCTTACTCTATGTCCATAACTGATTGAGTGTCCAGTGTCCACATTAATCCATAAGTCATAGTAATGGACTGCCAGTGGTTGTAGCATTCTCGTGTAATATAATTCAAATTTACCTCTTTCTAATAGTATTCATTAATTAATTCATACAGTCCTTAGATAATTGGTAATGCCTTCAATACAGTTACATTTCATTACGTTTGGATTACTTGGAAAAAAAAAACAACAACAATGCATTGCAATCATTTTTAATTTCCTCTATTCAAGTTTTTATCTCACATGCATTAGACACACACACACACACACACACACACACACACACAGACTCATGCATCCTATGGTGAGCCTTTCAACCATTTGTGTGACATTCAAACGTTCTAATGTTGTCGCTCAGCTTGTGTTTATTTGTGTGTGAGTGTGATAGACTAGCACAGCTTCTGATTTCCATTTAATTCCTGAGGTGCCAACTGCCAAACAATAGTACTCTCACCAAATGAAACGTTTGAAAATAACTCCTACCTGTGCACCTCGCCATCACAGAAAACACAGAAAAAACTCAAACTCTGAATGTTTGTCTTCAGTGCAGAGAGAGAGAGTTAGAGCAATCCTTCCCAAAGTGGTACCATGTTCCATTGCTCCATTTGGGTAGGGCCTCGAAAGAATTGAGGTTCGCTTTGGCCGTCACGGTTTGGGATGTATAGCGCCAAATTGTTATCATTCTAACACTTGAGGCGGTATGTCTCTCACAAAAAGTGGTAAAAAAGTGTACCAATATGCAAACCCCTCTAGATGGGGGTGTTGTTTAATGAATATTTTTCACTGTGTGACCTTGCCTTTGACCTTTGCCAAAATCTCAGACAAACATTTGCCAAACATTTGATTTCAAGTCCAGGATGTTCAACACTAGATGGAGTGTAGACTGTATTTCATGCCATTATATGTTTTCAATGATTTTCTGTGAATTTATTGAGTATCGCGTACGTTTTTGTCAATAACTCAGCAGTCGTACACACACGAAACGACCAGCCAGCTCTCCGGCTCCATTAGCTTGACGCGCCGGTTTGCGTTTGCCGCGTTTCAACCACCAGAAGGCCCTCCTAACGCACATACCACCCCTGTTTCGCACGTCCCTGAAGCATCTGTTTAAAAACTTTTAACACCCGTTCGTAGACTTTGCCACGCTGTTTTGAAATCCTGAATTTTGTACGTGTACTTCATTGTGGCGCACTGTGGCAAGGCATCAACATTTCTGAAAAACGATATTTGGCCTTCAATTTGACCCACTTTGGAGCAACACAAGACAGCAACGGCCACATATCCTGGATCAGCATCTCTCACAGATTCAGAAAAGTAAAAAAAAAATGTCAAAGCCCTCCCACCTTAAGAAGTTTAGGGGGTCTGATGGAGCTTTGGCAACTGTTTTTCGAGAAAGCAATTTTCCTGTGTGTTTCCTACTGGACTCCCAAGGTGTGTGCCAGCATGTCAGTGACCGTATTGGACCTCCAGTGTAAGCCTATACGAGCCGCCGCTTCGACAGCGTTTTCGGCCTGCAAGACCGTTGGCCATATCTCGGGACGGGAAGGTGCTGGTGACTTGGTTCAAAGTCTGCTACGCTCAGCAACCGAAATTTAGGGGGGTTGACAGGATTTTAAGCTTTCTGTTAACCGTTCATGGGCCTGTTGGGTTGTAGTATGCATATCTATTCAAATTTCAAAGACTTTAAGTGTGCCCATGTAATTGAGGCTGGAAACCGATAAACTTTACGAAGAGCGATAAAAGAAATATGCTCACTGCACTGACTTTGAGGGCTAATTTCTCCAAATGCACTGCGTAGATTTCACCGCGCTCTATAACCACTCTGCCACCGCGCGCCCCTTAATATATATGGATTTGAGCAAACCAGCAGCCTATGCTTGTTCAATTGAAAATAATTTACTATGTACTCTTCATAAAATCAATTCAATGGAAATATATTCTATATGATGAACATTTAGATATAATAAATTATATATAGAATATTAACCACAGAAAAAAAATCAGACTTGACATATTGCGACATTATTATTCTTCATAATATGTATTTTCCTAAAGATTTACTGGTGGGAATTGTAGTATGACTGGAAATGATTTAGAGAGAAAGGAAGGAAGGGGGGTTAAAGGGGGGGGTGAAAGAGACATGTGAGATACAGAGGAGAGAGAAATCTCCCCTATTGGCATCACTAATAATAATAACAACAACGATATTTTGATGAATAGAGAGAAACGAAGAGAGAGGGGGAGTGAGAGAGAGAGAAAGGAGAGAGAGAGATTTTGTGAGAGACGGAGCAAGAGAGAGACAGAACATGACCAAGTGGCATATAAAGAGATGGAGAGGACAAGAGAGAGAGAGATAGAGAGAGCCAGAGACACACACACAGGGATACACATAGCCAGAGAGAAATCCTGTGTGAGCAAGAGATGGAGAGACCAAGAGAGGGAGAGAGAGGGAGAGAGAGAGAGGGGGAGAGAGAGAGGAGAGAGAGAGAGAGAGAGAGAGAGAGAGAGAGAGAGAGAGAGAGAGAGAGAGAGAGAGAGAGAGAGAGTTGCAATTGTTGCACTTGCCTATGAGAAGGGCGGGTGAAACTCCCCAAACACCCCCAAATATTTGCACACAGTTATTGTTTAATGTATGGCGGACCAGGGGGTTGATGGCTGGGAGAAGGAGAGCGAGGATTTGGGAGAGAGAGGGTGATAAAAAAGAAAAACCCAAGATAAACTGTGAGATGAAGAAAGAAGAATGAGGAGAGAAAGAGGGAGGGACAAAGAGAGAGAAGACAACAGAGATAGAGAGAGCGAGAGAGAGAAACAGAGGACATAGCTGCAAATTATTGGGTGTGTATCTTTGTTACATGCAGATATGGGCAGAGTAGCCATAAAAATTACTTAAGTAAAAGTGTTGTTACCTCAGCAAAATATTACTCAAGTAAAAGTCAAAAGTAGTCATCCAAATAGTTACTCAAGTAAAAGTAAAAAAGTATTCCACAAAAAAGTACTTAAGTATTGAAAGTAAAAAAAATGAAATAAATTAGAACAAATTCTCTTTTCAAAATGTAATTGAATGCCCCTCATTGATTCTCAGAAATCTCCCTGCTTTTCATATCCTCCTGGATGGAGTAATTTGTGTATGTGTGTGTGACCAGGTGTAATATTAGAGAGAGAAAGAGCCCGAGAGAGAGAGAGACAGAGAGAGAAAATGCCTGAGAGAGCGTCCGAGAGCCCAACAGTTCCCAACGGGTGTTGCTAAAGGCCAAGTTAATGTAACTAGTACTTTTTTCAGTGAAAAGTACATATTTTTCACCTCAAATTTACTCGAGTAAAATTAAAAAGTAACTTGTGAAAAATGTACTCCAAAAGTTAAAAAGTACACCAAAAAATTGTAACAGAGTTAATGTAATGCGTTACTGCCCATCTCTGCTTACATGCATATTCTAGTATTAGAAAAAGCAGAATATATGTTTCCCACAAAGCATCATACCACTCTGGTGTGAAAGTAACGGCGCAGCTGAGTTGGCGTCCTATAAGTGCCTCTTTTCATGGAGGGTATAGGCCAGACGCACAGATGGAGAGAAAGGGGGTTGCCCGTTCGTATTCACCTCCGCTCCGCAAACCGCGGTGGGAACAGGTGCAAGGCTCTCTGGCGACTTTTCTGCTGACGGAACGCCCGGCTAGTGCAACAGCTATTTGTGTGTCCTAAGGGAGCCATTTAACACGACTCGAGCTGGAGTTTCCCCCGCAATCCAACACTTCTCTATGAGAGCTTTGCCAAGTTGTGAGTTTTATTGTCCCAGTTAGAACGCTCAATCAGCCACGCCGTGCGACGCGCACAGCTTCAAGCGTGGCAGCTGCAGTGGAGATGCCGTAAACGTTAGATTGACTCGCTTGACGTGCAGGCCATCGAAAGAGCCGCCTGCTCCTATAGCTAGCAGAACACAAGCTGCAATATGTTTAAGCACGGCGGTGCAGGGTTTACCATTGCTACCGCCAAAGGAGGGTATTTTGGGTCTTTGTGTGTGGAGTTTACATGTTCCCCCGTGTAGGCCTGAGTTTGACTAGAAGCGTGCTTACGTTATTATGGTCTGTGGATGACTTAAAAGCTTACGGTTGTGAGGCGTGGACCATCCACAGCACTGACAGCAAAAAGATCACCGCCTTCGAAATGAAATGCTACAGAAGGATTCTGAGAATATCGTGGATTGATAAGATATCAAATGGCGAGGTATTGACAAGAATCAGAGTTGCATCACCAGTACTACTGCAGACAGTGAAAAAATTAAAACTGCAACAGAAGCTGGCAGAATAGCAGAAGACAGAGTGCTGTTTCGTAGGAAAGTTCAAGAGGCAACGTCCTACAGCGGGACAAGCTGAAGAAGAAGAAGAAGAAGAAGAGGATGACTTATTCTTGGTATTCCTAACAACGTTGCTGTGTTCTGTCACTGCTTTTAGGAATATAGAGTTTTGATTACTGAAAACCCACTCCTCAGCCAGCCTGGTTTCTTCCTGTGTTGGTGTTGTGATTTCATTTGCCAGTGTGGGTCCTATATTAACAAAAAAAAAATGTTGAATTAATCTGCTATCTTACTAAGGTCAGTTATTGTTTTGTCATTGTCTTTGAAGACGTGTGGACAGTGCTTCTTTCTTTATAATGGTGTTTAGAATGTTCCATAATCCCTTAGCATTATTTTTATGATTTTCTAATAACTTACTATAGTACATCTTTTTACTCACTTATTTTTTATAACGTTTATATTTACATTCAGTTTCACTGGTTCTATTTTTTTTTATTCTTAATAGAGCGTGTTCCCTTTTTTTTACATGCATTTTTTTTGTTTCGGTGTAATCCAAGGTTTCCAAGGTTTCTTTTCCAGTTGTATTTTCTTTGCATTTATGCGTAGGGCTGTTTTTGTCATATAGCTGCATAAATATGCCAAGGAAGGTGTCATAAGTCGTATTTGTATTGTTTTAATTATATATTGAATTCCAGTTTTGAGCCAACAGATCCTCTTTGAAGGCCGCCATGGTCTCTTCTGTTAAGGAACGTTTGTATTTGTAAGTAGTGGTTGTATTTTTACAGAAATCACATTTATATAATGCAAACACAGGTAAGTGGTCCGTAATGCCCGTTACTAATATTCCACACTCCATTGACCTTTCAATTTCATTGGTATAGATGTTATCAATTGGAGTTGCTGATTTTCTTGTTATTCTGGTTGGTCTAGTTATTAGAGGATATAAATGTATGCTGTACATGTTATTGATGAATTCCTCTACAGATTTGTGTTTTTGTGGGTTCAATAAGTTGATGTTATTGTCTCCACAAACAAACACAGCTTTCTGATGGGATTTGGAGAGCAGATTTTCCATAGTGTAATATTTCTATATCTGTCCCAGGTGCTCTGTAGGTACAGCTAATCATTATGTTTTTGTGTATTTCTCTACATATTTCAATGGTAAGGCATTCAAGCACATTTTCAATCGTGGTGGATAACTTTTCAACAACCTTTATATTTTATATATAATATTTTAGTTCACATTCAACATACAGGGCAACTCCCCCTCCTACTTTAACTCCTTCTTTTTGCTTAAACGGCCTTGGCCCATTGTGTTGCGGGTGTAACACTAGTTACACCCGTTTCCACTGCAGAGATTTTTCTGTACGGTACGTATACGTACCGTATACGTGAGCAAAACAAATGTGTTGTCACCGTTGTAGCATGCTCCATTGTGCTGAAATACGTGCGGTAGATGCACGGTCCGTATACGGACCGTACAGAAAATAATTTATTTTGATTTTTCACGCACATATACGCACATACTGGGTACGTACTGGGCGGCGAGCCCGAGAACTCAGTGATTGACAGCAGCGCTGACCAATGAAAGGCGAAGTAATATATATATATTCCAAAGTTTTTACCGAAGCGGCCTCGTGCACGCGGCTTTGTTGTGCGTGCGTGTGTGCATGCACACACACTCGCACACATGCGGACACGCACGCATTTCTGTCGTCGCAGCCTCCTGTCTATCCCCCCGGCGCACACACAACAGTGCCGTACGCAGGCAGATGCACACACAAAAGTCCCGTACGCATGTAGACACACACACACACACAAGAGTGCAGTACACACACACACAACAGGCCCGTACTTACGCAGACACACACACAAAACAGTGCATTACGCACGCAGACACACACGCCTTTCTGTCCGCATTTCCTCCTGTCTATGAGGAAATGCGTGTGTGTCTGCGTGCGTAATGCACTGTTTTGTGTGTGTGTCTGCGTGCGTACGGGCCTGTTGTGTGTGTGTGTACTGCACTTGTGTGTGTGTCTGCGTGCGTACAGGACTGTTGTGTGTGCATCTGCGTGCGTACGGCACTGTTGTGTGTGCGCTGGACCGTTCCGCTCCCCTTTGCGTGTGTGTGACACACACATGCACACACGCACACGCTTGCGCGCTTGAGGCTGCTTCGGTAAAAACTTTGGAATGTATATATAT